>JAAEAF010014200.1:0-10828 GCA_011037195.1 Triatoma infestans
ACAACCTCATCTAAGGTGGATACATCTTCAAGGTCCCATCTCCTACCAACCACCAAAGACGAAGCAGCATTTAAACCAATATTATCCGGGAAGTGAGTATCAAGCAAAAGCTGCAGTGTCTCCCCTTCCCCCCTGTAAAGGAACCATCAGGGTATCGTAGGGTACCTAACTGACTGTCCCTATCCTTACTAAGAATCCGTACCAATCTAGATGATTCCTGGAACGAATTTATATCCTCACAAAAGGATCTCCAGGAATTCCTCTTGGCTCTCCTCAGAGCATATTTATATGCTCTTTTAATACTGTTATAACTATCCCATGATTCCGAAGAATCAGCAAGGACAGCCTTCCTGTATGAGCCCCTTACCTGTCTCCTTAGTTTTTCCAACGAAGAAGCCCACCAGGGATTCTTACTATCCTTAACCACCTTGGGAGGACAAGACTCCTCGAATGAGGATCTAATGTGTTCATGAAGAATACCAGCCTCCCTTTCCAATTCCTCTATGCCATCAGGGGCTTCTGATTGGATAGTCAGTTTATCTTCAATAATTCTAGAATATAAACCCCAATCCGCCCTCCTGGGATTCCTATAACTAGCCAGGGTAATTGGATCAATCCCCAGACTAAACCTAATCATCCTGTGATCGGAGATGGAAGCCTCAGGACTCACCCTCCAATCCTTAATCAGACCACTAAAATTCCTAGAAGCAAGGGAAATATCAATAACCTGTCTTCTAATCCTAGTAACAAAAGTGGGTTCAGTACCCCTATTCAGGACCTCTAATCGCGTACCCACCAGGAAATCCATGAGAGCGCGACCCCTACCATTGGTGTCGCTGCTGCCCCAGACAACATGATGTGCATTCGCGTCACATCCTATTATAATAGGTATGTCATTGGTCTCCGAATACCGAACCAAACCCATGAACTCCTGAGGAGGAGGAGAGGGGCCATCATAGGGGAAGTAAGCCGAAGCCACAACTACGTCGCGACGACGCCCACCAACCCCCAGTCCAACCCTCACCGCCACCAAGTCCCGAGAGCAGAACTGTCGAAGCAGGACAGCGTCGACACTCCGACTGGCAAGAATACATGCCCTAGGAATGCCCCCGCCATCCGCCACGAACAGTCTGCCATCAACCACACTCAATCCTCGAACCAAACCTTTAAAGGCATAAGGTTCTTGTATTAGAATAAAATATGTATGCAACTTAGCAATACAACGGCATAAGTTAGCCGTTGCATCTTTGCTATGCTGCAAGTTAACCTGAACCATTTCCACCCTGTCAATCATAGTAATAAGTCAACTAATGTAAGAAATGGAACTTCTGACAAACTTGATAGCAGGCAGGAACAAAAATAAATGAATAATAATAAAATAAATAAATAAACAAATAATAATAAAATAAATAAATTTAAATAAATAAATAGACAAATAGATAAATATAAATAAATAAATAAACAAACAAATAAATATAAATAAATAAATAAAAATAAAAATACCTGCCTTACATATCTTTCCTTTTTCCTATGACCACGTTTCAGAAATCGCCGCAGGAGGACAAGTCCTCCGCGGCTCCTCCTGACACGTTCTCCTCCAGAGCAAGCCTTCCCTGCCTCTGGATATTTTTCCAGATTCCCACCCATTAGTGCATCCAGGCCCTGGTCACCCGGCTCTGGATGTACAGAGGAATTACCCCCACCACCGGTGGCCCCCTCCTCTAAGGGGCCCCCGGCTGACGAATTTAAAATTAAAAACATATAATAAATAAAAGTAAAAATTAATCTCCAGAGCTCTCCACCCTCCACGGAGCCTCACAATTTGGGACGCTTTGAAGAAGCGCCAGAGCTACCCTAGAGATATAGCGCCCAGGGATTGTGAGCCATGGCCCACAATACCCGGGAGCTCACCCATGCGTTCTTTACGCTAGCCGATTGACCAGAGCTGGGTTAGGCTCTGGCCGCCTGTTTTAGTGGAGTCAGGAACCAAAGTGGTGTGTTGGACTGCAAGGCACGCCGAGGAAACTTGCCTCCAGCGAGAACCTGCATCCTCAACCACCAGGACTTCCCTCCCCCACGACACAGGTATCCACACACGGCAAACATGTGGGTGGCACCAGCACGTGCCACTGGCGTGTAAGACTGTAACTATGTAAGTGTATAATGTTAAGGCGTTTAGGTGTAAGTGATGCAATATGAATTCCCACGGAGGCTCCGCAGCAAAAGAATTCGCTGCAAGAGATTCAGGCCGCACATAAATTATGGCGACCCAAACAGAGGGCAGAAAACTCTCCACCAACTCACACTCCTAATGGGAAAACCACTGCACTTGTTAGTCTGTAATTGTAGCTGAGGTACGTGGGAGTGCTAGGTTCCCAAATAGCCCGAAGGCTACCCTCTGCGTTCACCCTCCAACTTAGCCACCCACGCTTCCACAAAGTGGAGCGCAGATGTTTCCGGAGCCAGCGACGAGGACGCGTTGGATGGGCTAGAATGAGGTTCCGCGACGAAATAACCGTCTCGAGAAACATAGGGAAGTTTCACCCTATGTGAGTACGAATACTCCCTCAAACCTTTGGCTCCCCCATAAATATTAACTCAGATTACCTTCAGTGTAATGACCACTAAATATTAAACCTGTTTTCCAAATTTCTTACGTGTGGGTGGTATTCTTCATTACGTATTTACAGAAAAATAAAAATAAAAATATATGGCAGAAAGCATTTCTTGATTAACTGTGGTTCTTGGTCATATGTAGCAACAATGGATGGGTCCTAAGTTGTTATGCGTTACCATTTACATCGTTTTTAAATATGGTATAGTGATTTCAGATGTTTTACATGTTGCATTGATTCGCTTCAATGTATTTTTATCGACATTAACATTTTACAATGAAAAAGTCTAGTACTAAACATACACACACGACTTTTCTACATTATGCCTCTGTTAATACAATTAGAAATGAAATGACAAATTCTTCAATCATCAAACTTTGCTCATTTGTCCTAACACAAATATAGAAGTGGTGGCGGCGAGTGGGGGAGATAAGTACCAACCTTCCAACCAATGGCAAGTAGAGAACTGATTGCATTAGTCTAGACTAGACTTTTGGCAAGAATTTAAGTTTTCTTATTTTTTAAAAAGACCGAATCTCACAATCCTTTTCCTTCATATAGAACGGTCGAGAAGAATCTTCCATTAGTCTAGACCATAGACGCCACAATTTCGCATAACTATCTAAAATCGATGATTTTGGATAAACCTTTCTCATAAGAGTAAAACGTATCTATTATCTGTACACTGGTATCCCAAGATTAAAGAAATTCATTGCAGCCGCTTTCGAGAAAATCCCAAAGAACACAAAATCCTATTCTATAAAGGCACAACACTTCCAGTTTACTGATTTTCTTCAAAGTAGGTGTTCTAGCAATAATTGTAATGTATATTGTGTTTGAAACATACACTATATTCAAGTAGTACTTTAGAGGAAAGCTTAGCGTGTTGCTGTTTCCCCAGAACCCCCCAAAAAATAAATTTTGTAAGGAAAATGTTTCAAATAAAAGTGATAGGTTTTATGTATGTACAGTATACGAAGTTTAAAGAAAATCGTTGGAGCCGTTTTCGGGAAAACTTCTGGCTTCATGAATTTTCCTAGGCTTTGGTAAGATGCGGTGATACATTCCTAAACGGAATACCAAGTTTGAGATTCCTGCGAATTTCGTTTTTGAGAAATTTTGTTAAAACACACACCCACAGACACACACACACACACACACAGACAATTAGCTAAAAAAACTTTTTTCATACTCAGGGTACCTCAAAGCAGGTATTTCCAGTGAAAACTCATTTTCAAAAATTTGATACGCCCGCAATATTTCCTCTGACTAGCAGCAATATGGGTAAGTAAAAAAAATCAGAAAGACAAATATGAATATCACAATGTAATGATCCTCCCACTCCAGGCCAACACAATAATTACACACGAGAAAAGAGGAAAGCATGAAAAATCTTATCATGCGATTGCGTAATATTATTAAAGAGCTCAAATAAAAAAAATAAATATAAATATTATTAACTAAGTTCCTTTAAACAAAATTTACTATAAGGGGATTTTTTATGTATATATATATATATATATATATACACGAGCTGTACCCGGTCCGCTTTGCTGGCCCCTAATACATATTTGAAAGTAAAAGCGTTAATTTATTTTATTAGAAAATATTTATTGAAATGAAAAATAATGAGAGTGAATTGAAAAAAAATTTTGTTTTGAATAAAAAATTTTAATGAAATACAATTTACAGAAAAAATGCATACATTTTGTTAAAAATAATATTTTGATTGTAATGCTTTCCGAATGAAAAAATTACTTTTCTTATTGCAATGCTTTTTGATATACAATATTTATTGCCTGTTGCGGCATATATATACAATGCGGAAGGTTTGCTTACTCGCGTCCAAGCTAGAGATACAGTTGACCATGTGAAAAACATGGGTTTTCCAAATTTAATCCGCATAGTTTAAGTGATTGGTCTTATTCTTTGCTGATGGTCATGGCAAAAGCGAGCCGTACCGGAAACTGCAATCGTTTAAACTCAAAAGGTGTTTCTGTAGGTATGCGGGGCAATAGAACGTTTTCACCTTTGAATTTGCCAATTAAAATGGTTGCTTCTAAAACATTATTCATTATTTTTTCACAGCAAGTCTAGTTCCATTGCAGACACGTGGTGGGTCGATATTTCGCAGAAGGATAATAGCAGTACCAACTTTCAAATGCAGAATGTGTTGTGGTAAACCTGGCTCAAGCGATTTTAAAATTGAATGGGATAATTAACTGATTCACCTGATATCGTATCTATTGATTTGAATTTAAATATTTCGCCAGGCATTATATTTTGAATTTTAATGTTGATGTCATTTACGTTAACATTTTTGGCAGCCAGTATTCCAGGTTCTGCTAACCATTGATGATTTCTGTAATTCTGTTCAACAAATGGAAAAATACTCTGAATCAAATTCTCGTTAGTGCCAATCAAATAGTAGAAATTGTTTGGCAATGTAATACATTTTGTGGTTTCATCGACTGGTATTTTCATATTTTTGTGGTTTCGACTGGTGGTTTTGTGGTTTCATCGACCTCTCCAACATCTAATAGCTGTTGAGCGAAACGCGCTGCATTTTGTACATGTACACGCATATTAATAGTTAAACTTAGTTTGATGACATTGCCCATAAATGAGTTGCTTTTAAGCATGCGTTGAGTTGCAAATCACGACAAATAATGTCAATTGCTGATCGATTGGGTGCTATCATACCTAACTGCACCAGGGGTTTATTGGCGATGAACAAACACTTGTCTTCTATTAAAATTAAAGCTTCATTATATATTTCCGGTGAGAATGGCACTTCGTGCTTATTTGTTCTTATATGTAATCTCAGAAGAATATCATCGCACATGAAGTCTTTATATTTTCCCCATAATTCTGTTGGATTTCATTGGAAACAGGTAGTCAAAATTATTGAAAACAAAGTACGGATTTGATTTGGATGAGATGTAGCGAATGCATCGCAAGTGTGGAATCCCAATTAGCATCATTTGCAAGTAGATTCACGAATGTTGTACATAAATGACCATCAATGGTTTTCAAGTTCTGAAACGAAGTTGGTCCAGGAACGTTGATCAATAGCAATCGTAGATAGAAGCATTCTGCGTTATTTGGGTGTACAGTATAGAGTCGTCCTAATGCGTCTGTAGAAAAATTATTTGGATGACCTTCAACTGGTTTGCCTTGCTTTCGACGTTGAAATGTTTTCCTTGATGAATTCCATGTGTAATACATTGGCACATCCGAATAAAGCAATTTTCATGCAAAATCATCAGATTGATACAATGAAAAAAAGGTAGTTAGTGTTGTTGCTGGGGTTGTTGTGCGCGTTGTAATGCATTTTCAACTGTGAAATAAACACGTTGACCATTTTCAAGGTGACTGCTAAATGAATTACTGCTGGATGGCGTTCAAGTATTGGGAATGATAGGATGCGCCATACAGCTTCATTGCTGCTTATATATATCTACCCAATTGATAATTACTTCTTTTATCAATTGGTGCATTGCCATTTGTCATTCCAAATACAGCCATATCACTTCTTTTGTTGAAATATTTGCAAATTTCTTTTATTGATTTTACCGAATTGCAGTACTCTACATTGATATGAGCCTTATATGTTTTTGATAATAATGGACAATATGGTACAATCCAATGATTATCAGCTTCAATGATGTTGCCTCTAATATTTAAGTTAAGTTATTTACCATTGTCTTCAGTTGAACGACAACGATATAATGGATAACCGTCATTTCCAGTAATAATTTCGGATATAAATTCCCTTGGGTATTTTTTGTACATTTTTCATCTGACATGACGGCGATTTAGGATTGATAGTACATGGGCCATGAATCATATTTTTAGTAACAACATCAAATAGCTGTGGATTGTCCTCTGAATCAGGTATCTCGGCAGAAATGATATCATCTACTTGATCTGGTTTAATTTTGTCTAGCACCAATCTAGAATGTATGCATGTGACAATCCTCTTTTTTGCCATTCGATGGAGTACATCCAACATCGTGACTCTCCAAAAACATGATATTTATTGATGAAATCCATGAGAGTGATTGACGGCGTGCACTTAACGATTTTTCGTATCTTTTGAAAAGCGCCACCTATCGAAAATTTTGTGTACTAAAAATAATCTATACTTCAGCCTCAGCAACATATATAAATTTGACAACATTTGAATCATTAATTCTCGAGATCTGCCATTTCGTACAACGGACATTCATTTTTATATATGTAGATTGGCCATAGCTTTTCGCCATTCGGGACAAAAGGATTAACAATTCTATACTTAAAAAACTCCTTCAAAAATAATTTATTTCATTAAGTGACAATAGAGAAAATTAGTTGGTCTTGATCTAATTAATCACTTTTGGTCATTAATTCATAGGTTTTTTATATATATATATTAAGTTGTCAAAATTCTGAGTTTGAAGAAAATCGGTTGACCGGAAGTGCGTTTTTACTGAAATTATTTCAGTTTTATCCACAAAAACACCGACGGATTTCATTAAATTTGTTACATTAACTATGAACACGGAGACCTATTACTTTTGTAGGGAACTTTTTACGCTGAAGTTCATTTTCAGAAGTTTTGGGAGATGGGAGTCCATGGTGCCGACAAAAAAGTAAATTTATTGAGTTTAAATTCTCCAATTGATCTAGCAAACATATTTAATAAAAATTTTAAGTTTGACAGAAAATCTGTCAATTATATTCGGTACAGAGCAGTAAGTAGAGTGACTCAGATTTTTTTTTACTTACTTATTGCTATAAAAGGAAGTAATGAGATGATATACGAAAGATACTTTTTTTGGGAAGATGTAAACAAAATATTTCAAAAAAGAAAATTAGCATCACACTTGATATTCGTTTAATGACATCTGACGTGTAGTTTTCTGACAAAATCCGTCAACCGGAAGTGCGACTTTAGTGAATGAATTTTCCAGTTTTTTTTACGACCTTCTCGGAAAAGTTCGAGATCATTTTCTTTACAGTTCACATAAAAGCCTATCACGTTTATTAGAAACATTTTTCTTTTTTTCAGGAAATTGGTGATCCGTTAGAGCTGTCCTTAAGGGAAACTTTCGTTTATTGTGCTATTTCAGGCAGTGAACGCTTCAAAATACCTAAATCATGTTTGAGCATTACATTTTATCCCAACTTTAAAGGAAATCAGCAAAACGGAAAATTTTCTTTAAACGTGGAACCACATATTATAAACCTATCACATCTTTCGCATCTATCACAACTTTCTCCTACTGCAGTTACTAGTTTGAAGTGGCAAATTTTCTTCAAACTTATAATATTCACTAAATGTTCACTTGTCTTCAATAGATCATTTGGAGAATCTAAACTTAATGACGTGACTTGTTTGAAGAAACCATACACTTCCCCCCTCCCCCAAAACTTCTTCAAACGAACTTCAGCGGACAGCAGTTCGCTACAAAAGTAGAAAACTGAAATAACTTCAGTAAAAACGCACTTCCGGTCAACCGATTCTCTTCAAACACGTAATATTGGCAACATATTTATTTCTATTAAATATTATTTAGATGATACAGTTATAATATGATAAGTTGAAATAGCACTTTAGAGAAAAACATAATCCCACCCCTCTCCGAGAAGCTCTCATTATTCAATTTCCTAGGATTCTGTAGGCGTTGGAAGTTTAGGTATAAATCATAATTGTATAACCAGTACTTTTGGGACTTGATAGTAACCCTCTCATTTAATCAACAGTGATTCCAATACTTATAAGTAAATAAACGTTTATTGTATCCGTCATAGAATTTCAATGGAGTTATTACAATTTAATACAAATAGGCGCATTAATATAAACATTCTCCCAACATTGGAAGATTCGATTACAATTCACATTTTATTTCAACAATTAGCAACTGTGTCAATGACAAAAATTACGGTTAATCAATAACCAATCTGTACTCTGAGGCTATATGACGAATGCCAACATTAAGGCGTCTATTTGAAAATCTGGCGAGAAACACTCACACGACTTTCTCTTACTACAATCTCATAGTTATGATTTATGATTTATTTATACCAGATTTCGTACTTACTAATTTCATATATAACTGAAAATGCATTATTGTGCAAATGAAATACAATATAAAACTCGTACTCCAGGTAAGCCGATTTTCTTCAAACTCGGAATTTTGGCCACAGCTTTTGGCACATTAAATTCTTATTAATATTATATAGATAGACGATAGAATTGTACAACTAATTGATATGGCATTTTAGAGGAAATGCCTAGACGTCACCCACCCGCGATTAAATGAATTTTCCTGGAAAAATGCTTCCAATAAAAGAAAAACTTGTCGCTCTTAATGTGTAGTTGAACATATAGTTTAAAGAAAATCGTTGGAAGCGTTTTCGAGCAAATCGCAAAAACTGAAAAAAAAACCATTCAGCAAAGTGGCACTTCCGGGGGAACGATTTTTACTAAAAGCTTACCTTTTGGTGGCACTTTAACGAAATATTAAATTTGAACATTCTGTGATTTTTCATTTTTGAGAATGCACATTACACACACTCGTGCACATACACAAACCAATGGTTAAAAACCACTTTTTTGGACTCAGGGGACCTCCAAACGGATATCCATTGTAAACTCAATTCCGAAAATTTGATACGATTCAATACTTGAGAAAATAAAAAAAACTGAAAAATCTATCCGTTTTAATAAATTATGCAGACCACTTACACACACACACACACACACAAACACACACACACACACACAGACTAATTTCTACAAACCATGTTATCGCAATAAGAGAAAGTAAAAACTTAAAATTTTTATTTTTTATTTTTCAATTAATATTAATCGAATACTATTAATTATTAATTAATAATAATAATTTTCTTTTTCTTTCTCCTAGTAAGAGAAACTATTGCAAACGTGCCAAATTTTCGATATCGAGTTTTCACCGGAAATATCCGTTTTGAAGTCCCTTGAGTCCAAAAAAGTGGTTTTTAGAAAATGCTCTGTGTTGTGTCCGTGTGTTTTTTTCCTGGTGAGAGTATCCCTAACACCAGGGAGTTTATTTCTACATGCTCCTACAAATAAGTATATTACATGTATTTTATTTACAGACATATTTTAATATATTGTCACAGTGTCTGAACTTATGAAGCAAATTTTACTTGAGATGGCTATTAAAAAGAGAAAATTAAAAAAGAAATATATTATAATTATTTAATTGTGCAGCCGTCAATTTCAAATAATCAAATAAACAGAAAAAGTAAATTATACAACACAAATAAAATGAAATAAAAAATTTATAAATTATTGAATATCTAATAAGTTGATCTAAAAATATAAAAAATGCTGTTAAAAATTTTATTTCAACAACTAGCACCTGTGTCAATGACAAACATTACGGTTAATCCAACAATAACCAATCTGTACTCTGAGGCTATATGACAAATGCCAACATTAAGGCGTTTATATTAAAAATCTGGCGAGAAACACTCACACGACTTCAAAATTAAACAACAAATTTAAATTATTTTAACACGAAAAAGTAACGGAAAAATTAAACGGCTCTAAATAATGATAAATTAAAATAATTGAAATTAAAGTTAATAACTTAAAATTAGAGATTATCAAAATCAATTTTGTTGACAAATTCGGTAAACTCTGGGTGTCTGCGCGGCAGACACCCAAGGTGCGATGGCGAGCGTACGCCAAGAAGCGGAATGAAAAAACAGTGCAAAGAAATGAAAATGAGACTTACCCTTAGCTGACGGTGAGTGATGAGTTGAGGGCGTGACACTGAAGTGATAGGCGGACTGAAGAAGGAGGAAGTGGGTGTGTGTGAATCAGTGTGAGTGCAGGTGTGCGTATGTATGTGTCTAATTTGGCGAAAGAAAGATTTGAGGAGAGTGGAAGGGGGGTTGGAGTGCTTCGTGGAAGCGGGTGAAGTGGCTGATGGTACTAGAAGAATCCAGGCGCGGAAGGTGAGTGATTCTTCACTGGTGGCGAGGAAAGAAGATTCTTGCGTCTCACGGAGACAGTAAATAATTAATTTGAATACGAAGGCGCGAATACGGCGAATAAATTATTAAGGTGAAGTAAAAGCACTGGCACTAGAAGGAAGTGGCAACTACACGATCACTAGGCGAGGTATAAGAAGCAAGTGAGCAAGAGAGGACGAAAAAAAGGGCTGGCCGGCATAGGA
>JAAEAF010014201.1:0-122938 GCA_011037195.1 Triatoma infestans
AAATTTTATAAAAGTATTTCAACTTCATTAGGTTTAGATTAACAGTAGGATTAGTTCACTTAAGGGTGTGCAGGAATATTTGTTAAAAGTACTGCACACCTAAAATAAAATAGTTTACAGCAAGTAAATAGCCTCTTTATGATACGTTATGTAAATTCTTCAGCATAGTTTCTTGCTTACAATATACAGAATTCGTTGTTTATCTAAATACAATGGTTGTAAGGCTCAAATAGATCCAGAAATGTCTAATTAATTTACCATACATACGATAATATTATTTAATATACCATACAAAATAAGATTTATTTAAAAAAGTGATGGCCATAAAAGATCCACGAGTCTCCTCGTCGACATGATCGATGAAGTAAGAGGGGATGTGTGGTATTATGTTCAATAACGTTGGTCTCATCCATGCCTCGTGGTTGATTTGGATGCCACGAGGGTAGAATGTGTGCCATCCCGGCTCGTGCGGACCGACTCGATTATGGAAACTAGCTGAGAGGCCCAATTGACCTCAGAAATTGATGCGCCTAAAAAAAAACTAGTTATCAAAGGCGTAACTAACCAACTTGTACTATTAACAAAAAATTGAATAGAAATATAGCTTAGTTGTTATTAGTGTTTGGGGATGGGTAGGAATGTCAGCAGTATAGATGGTATAAAGTGGTTCTAGTACGCTGCCCGTGGCAAACCTGCAGGTAACATGTAGATCGAAGGCCTCAATGCCGCAGCTCATTCTGAAACAGCGGTTCGTCAGATAGGATTGCAGAAGGTAAAATGGAGTGGGAAGGAATTTTTTTAATTTGTATAATAGTTCTGGGTGCCAAACTCTGTCGAAAGCCTGAGTATTATAATATTTCAATATTTTTTTAGTGGCAACCTAGAGGGAGTTATCATCAGTGGATACGGTAGCAATGTGTTATTGCTTCTGAGAGGATCGGAACTCGGAAAGCTGGGATCGCAGGAGGCTAGTTGTTGGATAAAAATTCTTTTAGAGAAGGATAACGGTATGCTGCCATCTCCTTCTGGCCTCACGTTTAGCGATTATTAAGTTTCAAATATGGTTAGGGTATATGGTTGAAAAAATGGACTACACCAGACGCTACAAATAAGTCTAGAAGATCTGGAATTCGGTTAGGATATGGAAAGCCAATATGTAGAATCAGGGGACGTGAAGGAGAAATTTGTGAGAGGATAAGACTATGAAGGAAGCTACCATGGGATTGGAGGACCCTATTGCCCCATGCCAGATGCTAGGCACTGAAATCTCCGCCGGCAATAAAACGAGGTCCAAGGGATTGGAAAAGGGATCTAAGTTGAGGATAATATATAGTAGTGAAAGGGGAATAGTAGACTGCTGCCAAAATTATAGGAAAAGGAAATAATGAGAGAGATACTGCTGTGACTTGATAGGAATCTGTTGATGTGAGGATGTTGATGATGGGATAAGGAGTAAGCAGCCAAGATTGCAAAACCACCTTGAGCACTCTGTCCAGAATGGTTTGTCCTGTATGTCTGGTACCTAGGTATGTAGAAGTACTGATTGTCAGTCAGTTGTGTTTCTGTTATTAGTGCGATGTCGATTTTTCTGTCATTTAATAAGACTTGTCTTCTTGTCGGAGAGCTGATACTGTGAGGAGGCTTCGGTGGAGAGCTACATTGCAGTGGGAGTTGGGTTGAAAGAGGTATGATCGTTGGGTGAGTAAGGTTTCTAGTTATGACGCTGACAATATTGACATAAACAATCTGTTGTCTTTTTGAAGATATTGAGCAGGTGTAATATGGAGCAGGCTGAGGGGCTGGAGTCGGCATCTTCGCTTCCTTATAGACTTCAGGTACTCGCTTGTAGTCTCATTTTATATCATTTCTCTTTGCTTCTGCAGCACTTTGTGGGTCGCGCAGCCCTTATAACTAGCTCACTGAGCGCCACCGCATTGAACGCAAGTGTCTGGTACATTTTTGTGATTTCGAGCCATCAGCCAATGGCCGTGAACCAGCGCAACGGACGCATTGAAGAGGATGATTACAGTATGTTCTTGTGTGTCCATAGTCTTGACACCTTGCGCATTGAACTATACTTGTTTTACTTCGGGTTTCCTCTTCACTGATTTTGGTGCAGAGAAGGCAGTGGAAACTTGAAAATCTTCTGGCTGATACTGTGAGGAGTTTATGGCAACTTCCCTAGATATGTGGTGCACCCTAATGAGTTTAGAAACTTGGTCTACGAGTTCCTTTTTGAATTCATCCGTTGTTATTTTTTGGTGGAGGCCTCTAATTACTACGTGATAGCACATGTCATAGCATAATTCGTAGCAATGGAAATCCTGACGGTTCTCCTGCAAGTATTTAACTACATTTCGGTAACTAGCGTTGTCGTGAGCATACAGTAACGTATCGTTCAATCTAGGCCTACATATAATTTATCCTTTCCAACAAGAAGTTTTGATTGTTGGCAAAGACTGGAAAAGTTTTCTTGCATTTTATACAGCAATGGGCGATGGTTTGGGAGCATTTTTCTTCATATTGTTTTTATTAGGAGGCGCTATTACTACTGGAGTTGTGACGGAAGATGCGCTTGAGAAAGTGTCTTTTTTAGGTTCCTCTTTCTTCTTCTTATAGGTTGAATAAATGCTTCTGAGGCATCAGATTCTAAGACAGTGTTTATTGGACTAGGATTCATGTTTATATGCTGTTAGTCGCATTAGAGTAGGACATAGTTTGAGAAATGGCGTCAGAAAGCTTCGTATGTTCATAGGGCCCTAGTTAGGGCAGAACTGATAAAAATGGTATTGAAGTGATAGCGGCAGGGGAATCCCCCCTCCACAGTGCTTCCATTAGTAACTAGTAAATACTCAAGTTCTATTACCTGTAATCAGTATTGTCACTACAATCCACTGTTCATAAACTAAACTATTTACACTTAAACAACTATATATATGAAAATGAAAAACTAAAGAATATAGCCAAAATTTAAAATAAATTCTTCTTTGCAATAATTATTGGAAAAAATAAAATAAGAGAAAGTAAAAGTTTTCAACTAGCAATAATCGCACATCAGGAGACCTTCATTGGTTACGATATTGCCACTCCGGGATACATTGTAAGAGGTGAGTACGGTTTAACTAATATCAAACACGAAGTTGTCAAAATAATAATTAATTGGTGGATTAAGATACTGTTAATGTGTGAAAACAGACTGCCTAAAATATGTTATCTTAAATTAAAAAATATGGATGATAATAGCAGCAATATACATGCGGGCAGAGAGTGGTATTTGTGTGGGTGCCAGGTCATATAGGTGTATCTGTAAATGAAAAAGCCGATGAAGCAGCCAAACTTGCTGCGTCTTCAAATGTAGAATATGCCATCCCTGTCCTCAAAACATTGATGAAAGCAGTTATTGCTAGAAAATGGCAAACCCAATGGAATAGTTTAAACGAAAAATTAAAGGAGGTAAAATCGTGTGTGTTAAGGAGGTCGGTTGAGAGTTTCCCTAGGCGCGAGTCAGTCATTCTTACAAGGCTCAGGATTGGGCATACGCGTTTGACGCATGGATATCTTTTAGTGAATGAAAGGAGACCGGAATGTCCAATATGTAGGGAAAGGTTGACGGTGGCCCACATACTAGAAGGGTGCCAGGCACTGCGTGAACAAAGGCAAAGAGCAGGCCTGCCACACGATTTGCGTGCAATATTGAAAGATGGTTTCCCATATATCAGAGGACTATTTGCCTTCCTAAAGAATATTAATTTATATAATAAGATTTAGGTTGTTAGCTAGTTAGTTTAGGTAGTAGTCAGTAGTTAGGAATATGGTATAGTTAGTCTTGTTAGGTTCTATTTTAATGGGGAGCGGAATATATAGTACCCTCCCCTAGTGTGAATGAAGTGTGTATTATTTATTGGTGCGGATGCATTTATCAGCGAGAAAGTTGGTACAAATGTTCTTAGGTTAGTATTTTAACGGGGGGTGCAAGGAAATTATATAAAAGTACTTCACTCCCACTTTTTACAGTGTGTATAGATTGGGATTAGGAGTAGGAGATGTTGCAAATAGTCCCCTTTGAAGATAAACAAGCTAGATCTCACAAAGAAGACGGGAACAAAATTGATCGATGAAAATACTCGACCCAAAATTAAAATGAACATACTGACAGCATTGCCCATTGATATATCCTTTTACTGGTGGCCTAATGGATGGCGCATATCTCCCTTTACTCTCTCCCCCCCGTCGGCGAGCAACCCCTACTTACCACGCTCCGACCGCCTTTGGAAACAAAGACGCCGATTTGGATGCTGAGTATGATTGGGGTGAACGCCTACCCAGCTCTAGAGGAAATGTTTGTAATGGAAAATTTGAGGGGCGCTAATGACCTTAGTAGTTGATGCGCAAAAAAACACACAAATAGCAGCAATAAATTAAGCAAATATAATTGGGTAACACAATTAAAACAAATATTAATAGAAACTGATTTTGAATGGCTTTGGTATGAACAAGATCCAAATTTAATAATAAAAATTAAGAATAATTTATTAAAACAATATAAAATTTTATTAAATAAATCAGATACAGATCGTATCAATAATTCCTCATACAGTGTAATTTATAAAAATATCTATAATAAAAATAGAGTACAGCAACAACAATATCTTGGATTCAATATGTCTGCCCAAAGTTTATGTCTCTTAAGTCAAGTTAGAGTCTCTCCAACTAAACAAATGACTTTGTATATAAATAAAACATGTTACAAAATCAACACAGAAGAACCCTGCCCGTTATGTAATTCTAATAAATTAGAAACCATTAAACGCGCATTTCTTGAATGTCCATTTTACACGGCTTATAGAAAAAAGTTTTTAAAAAATTATAATAAAGAAATTTCAGATTTGTTAAATCCCCCCCTCAGCCGAACATGTAAATAACATTTATTATTATTTAAAAACTGTACTTAAGCTAAGATTTCATTTATACACATAATCTAGTAATTTTTTAGTCAGTTATCATATTTTCTAGTAGTTCTAGTAGTTTTTACTCAGTAATCAAATTTTGGTTTGTTCATTATATGTTTTCTGTTTACTTTGAATCTTTGTTCACTTCAAATTGTTTGTTTTCTTTAAGTTTTGTTTATTGATATGTTGCACAGTCTGTTTATTTTGTAATTCAATCCAAACTCTTCTGTAATTATTATTATCAAATAAAGCAGAATAAAAAAAAATAATAAATAAAAAATAAGAGAAAGTAAAACGAAAAAGAAAGTATAGAAATCAGTTAAATACGAGAATAACAATGCGTACACTATGTTCTCTGGTCGGCTGACCAGAGAGCACTGGACTGCAATCTAAAGAAGATTTAGAAGTCTGAATAAGTACCAAAGTTAACTAATACTTTGTGGCCCACTTTATTTTCATCAAATTAGGAATGCTTTTATTAAGTTAGCTATAATAGCAAACAAATCAATTGACTTACCGATACCAATATAATTGCAGACAATGCAATAACGAAAGCGCCAGCAAGAAAGATAACCATTCCTGGATAACTCATTAATGCCTCAAATGACCTAACAACCCTGAAATTAAATAGACATGTTTTCAGATCTATAATTATTATAAAATATCATATTATTATGTAATAAAACAAGCAAACTGATAATAAAACCAATCCAGTACCTTATAATTTGTTGATAGTGTTGTATATTCTGTTTCAAACAATATTCCATCTGTTTCTGGAATTCAGTGTCTTCAAAATTCGGTCTAGTTCTGTATTTTTTCTCCAGATTTGGTTTAATTTTCAAGTAGTTAGCCATTGCTCTTTTTGTTATATTTTTAACGCTTAATATTAATATTTCATATTGTGCAATAATATGTACGATGATTGTGAAATAGATCAAAGCGGTCGATATCAGCCCCATTGAAACAATAATGCCGTTTATCTCTTGTAAAGTAAATGCTAGCCAATAAGTTAATCTCTCACTAGTATCAAATGGATACCAAGCAGCCACAGGTAGCAGTAAATTTACACCTTTCCCATTATATATTCTATTATCAGCCGGAGAATATATTAGAATCATTATTGGTGCTATAATACATCCACTTGAACAACAAATTATAGTTATTACTGGAAAGAAAGTTTTTATTATTCTTTTAATTCTAAGATATTTCAAATTTATCTGAACTTCTTCATTGCTTATAGTTTCATTTTCGTATATGTAAAATCCGTTGCCAATTATTTTATAAATCTGAGATAAACTAGAACGTTGTGTATTCATTGATGCTGATATAGAAGATATTAATGTAAGTAAAAAACAAATATGCAAGCTATGCATAGCCAGCATAAAGTCACCATCGCAATTTATTGCAGTCATGATCAAACAAAAAATGTGGTTAATATACAGAATTGTATAAAATATAAATTGTACTAGATGGATAATTACATGTTTTAGTGATTTCAATGAAGGATAAAATAGAGTTACACTTAAAAGATAGGAATACTCGTTATAGATGGTTTTTTGCACGGCATCATCGTCATCATTGTCCCATACACGGATAAAGTTTTCAAATCTTCTTAAAACACTCATGATCTTCACTTTGTCCTACTAACTAGCACTGTCTTCTTTCCAGATGATGTAAGACTGAACGTTATTTTGATATTAGAGAAGAAAATTTGGAAAAATCAATCAAGAAAAATAAGTCTGACCACAATTTCTCATTAATATTTCATTAGTTCGCTTTCAAAACTTCTGCACGTAGAATATTACTAATTCTTCCATCAATATAATTTCGTGTATCACTTTATTATTTAAAAGGTTATTACAGGCAAGTCCTTGACTTCTTGTTGGTAAATATGTAAAATAGATAATATGATTCTTTTATAAGAACAATTAATTGTATTGGCTAGTACAAAACCAAACCAGCTCAATATCTATATTTTAGTTTTGTTTTTATATGAAACTGAATAGATTTAAACTCCTATCTGAAAATTATATTTAATTTTTTTTTTTTTTTGGCGCATCGACAGCTAAGGTCATTAGCGCCTTTAATTTCTATTATTTTGATTATTGATAAAGTGATCCGTGCGTCCGATAAAGGGTTTCTAGTGATCTGTATGTAGTTTTGTGTGTTATATCTCAAACCGTACCATCCGTTTAAGTACCTTCGCCGTATTTCCGCAACGATGGTTTTGATCAGAAAACTATCAATTAATCAATAGGTGAAGGCAGCTGCCGTTATCAACAGAAAAACGTATAAAGTATAAAACAAGATATATAAAGCAATTATCTACAAATCAAGTTTTATTGGTCTCTAAATAAATAGTTCGGTTTTGACTCCTTCACAAATAGAATCTGTGGCAAAGGTAAAATTTGCCTGTGGGTATTTTAAATCCAAAACTTTCACACATTAACTACAATTTGCAGGTTTAAATAGAGTTTCTATTGGGTAAATGCGCATGTCGGCCAGGAAGGACATAAACGAGCAGACATGCTAACTAAACAAGCCTCACAGGACATGGAACGTCCGTTAGCCTACTTGGCCGGAACTGTAGAATAGAAGCGCAGGGGGGGTGAGCCTCATTCCACTGCGACCTACAATTCGAGGTCTATTGTGGATCCCCGTAAGTTACAGAACAGCCCCCAGCTTTGCCCTCCTAATCAATCCTAGCAAAGCTGAGAGCGGCTCCGTCATGATGCTTCCAGTTCGGGATTGCCCGTCCCAAATTGAAGAAACCTAATCCTCGCCAGGCCGGCGCACTCACAAATGATGTCCTCCTCTACCTTGCAGAATCGGCATACCGCACTATCCGCAAGTTGTAGGTGGTGCATGTGTCTACAATGCCCAGTTAGTAGACCCACAATTAGCCTTATATCCCTTCGGTCTGGCTCAGTAGGTCTTTGGTAAATTTAGGCAAATGTCTTTTAATGAAGTGCTTTGCCTGCCTCTGTCCTGGTGTTCCCTCCCACCAACGCAGACGCTGATCTTCTATCCACCCCCTGATAGAAGTTTGAATGAGGCTCCTGGACAAGCCGCAGAAGGGTTCGGGGCCTATAAAGGTATCCTGCGAGCCCTCCCTCGCTAGGGCATCCGCCCTCTCATTGCCCAGGAACCCCGCATGTCCCGGCACCCAGGCGAGTGTCAGTTTATTCCGAGTACCCACCTCGGTGAGGGCAAGTAGGCAGTCCCACACCAGTCTTGAGACTATTTGGTGTGAGGAAAGTGCCTTCAGGGCTGCCTGACTGTCGGAGTATATGGCCACTCTTCTACCCACTATCCTTTGCCTTATGATCTCCCTAGCGCAGAGTTGTAACGCCACGACTTCAGCCTGAAAGACCGTGGCGTACTTCCCTAGGCTGGCCTTAATTTTAACTTTAGGCCTGCCCCCGTAGACCCCAGCTCCGACCCCAGTCGGAGTTTTGGATCCATCTGTATTCCAGATCGAGTTACCGAACAGGGGTGGGTCGCAGCCCCATTCGCCTCTGCTCGGTATGACAATATGAAGTTCCTTTCGAAAAAATACTTAGGAACCATCCTATCCGTTGGCATCCCCAGAAGATAGTCCGCCTTGATTTCCTCAATCAACCTCTGGTTATTACGATCATGCCTAGAGGTGATGGGAGGCGGCCCCTGCAGGAGCCTATGTATTCCCATTCTGGCTTCGCCTAGAACGAGAATGTGTAATGGTGGCAGTTTGAGGAGGACTTCCAACGCCGCAGTCGGCGTGGTCTTCATGGCCCCCGTGGAACCAAGGCATGCTCGTCTTTGGATCCCACCGAGCCTTTCCACTGCCCCCTTCTGCAACGTTTTGGTCCACCAAACTACCGACCCATATGTAACCATGGGTCTGATGATCCTGGTGTAGATCCATAGTGACAACTTGGGCGCAAGCCCCAGTTTCTCCCACAAAGCCGTCTGCATCTATTAAATGACGCATCGGCTCTGTGAGAAATTTTGTCAATGTGTTGATTCCAAGTGAGTCTTCGGTCGAAAGTAACGCCAAGGTACTTCGCCTCCGTCGCAAATGGAATCGGGTGTGCCCAAGTAATGGAGGCCTAAGGCCTTCCAACTTGTGGCACAATGTGAAAGGAACTATTATGGCTTTGTGGGGGTTTATGGACAAGTCCTCCTCCCTCTGCACCAGTTCTAACCAGGTTTAGAGCTGCTTGATTGTTAGTGTAACAAATCTAATGGAATCCGTCTACAACTGTATAAAATCGTATAAATAACTTCTGTAAAAACGCATTTCCGGTCAACCGATTTTCTTCAAACTCAGAATTTTCTACCAACATATTTAATTCTAATTAATATTATTTAGATGATAGAATTGTATAATAAACTAAAATAGCACATTAGAGGAAAACCTAACCCCGCCTCTCTCGCAAAAACCACCTTAAATGAATTTTTCCGGAGAAATGTTTCAAATAAAAGTTGTAGCTATTTGTATGTACAAAATGTGTATTTCCAGTGAAAACTCGATATCGAAAAGTTGGAGGCGGTTTAATAATTCCTCTATCAGGGTTACAGAAAGTAAAAATCGAAGAACATCGATTAATCGGAATTCAGAAGGGATTTCACGCGATTTTCTCGTAAACAGCTCCAACTATTTTCCGTATATTTGTTGTACGATACAATATATATATTGTTGCACCAATCAGTATAATTACTATTCCATCACCTGGTGGGGGTTAAACGAACCAAATATTTAGTTGAAATTTCAACTTTTAACAAAACTTTATAAATCAGAACTGTGAGTCTTGCATTAAATGAAAATAATGTGATTTTTTTATTTTTTTAAATAATAAAATTCACAAACACTTTTGATCTTAAAAATACGACTCTCTCTGATATTTCGTCCGTCTGATTTTTATCCTTAATGCTGATTGGTTTCGATGTTACTCCATTGTCAGAGTCTGGTTTGTCAAATTTATACAGTGACACGACTTCCACTTTTAAAATTTCTGTCATATACTGACAAATTTAATGATGAAACAGATTCTGACGACGAAGGAGCACCCGAAATTGGTAAGAATTAAGGAAAAGTAGAGCCATGCTAAGGCACGACACAATTTCAGATATGATCAGCATCGTGTATTTGTTTCTGTTGATTATTGATTAGGCCATAGATGGTTAATGATCTTCATATTAAAAGTCCTTCGATTATTGCACGTAGTGAGAATAGTTGAACGTAATTGAAAATATTGGATTTTAATTTGAAAGAGCAGATTAGCGTGACTGGTCCTTTTGTAATGTCCTGAATGTTTTGAGTAATAATAACAGTTTACATTGTTTCAGAGGCAAACGTGATTTCTAATAAGAAAAATTCATTGAATTCTTTGATGCAATTAAAGTGACCAAACTCATTGCAGTTATTACAAGGGAAAAGACAGAATTTCATCATTTTGCAACTGAATATACTGATTGTTTTTGTTCTGCTGTACCCAGTTTGTAAAAGACAAAAAAAAATCGTATACATGTCCAACCATTGCACTATACATAGATCAATAATTTTGCTATAACTTTATTCTATTACTATTGGTACATTTTTGGGGAGCGTTAAATCTGAGCCCAGTAGCGTTCGAAGCCTTATGTGTGCTTGCCATTCTCCAGGCGGCGTTCTCTCGTTAAGGGCAAGACTGCCTATCAAACACAGGAAAGTGAGCAGTAGGGTTTTAAGTCAAAAAAAATTTAAAGTCAATATTGCTACAGTTATTCAAACCCGCGTTACAAACCCAGTGCGCTACCACTGAACTAATCCCGCCCCTCTATTCATATCATCCATACATTGAAAGAAATAAACCAGTGGGAAAAAGTGATTTCTAGCATCATTATTTTTATAACACAATGCTTCGCTATTCGTATATAAGTCCTTTAAATATCAATAGCATAAATATCGTGCCGGATTTTTGATATCATAAATTGGTTCTGAAAGTTGTTTTGGTTTAGTTAACAATTTTATTAATGTAATTGTTTAATATGTCACACAATCTTCCGCGGACAAACTCTTGCTAATAACAAAGGGAATTCTGAGTCCTTAACCTTCATATAAACCTATAATTGCCCATTTTATAGGAGGCTTCTTCAGGGAGCTTGCTGGTTTAAGAGGAACTCACTGTTGCTTAAACTTATAGCCTGAAGCAATTTGGACAAAACTTCGATTTATACAGAATACCTGTCAGACATGTTTTCAACCCAAAACTTACACAGGATTTTCTAACATTTTCATTAATGTCTTTAAAGAAATTTATGGTTATTTAAATAAACAGAAAAATAAAATTTAGGTAAAAGATTATTTTGTTTTTGTTTATTTATTTCCAGGAAGAAACAAAGTTGACTAAACAACAATTAATTAAACAATTGGATAACAGTGAATAAATGACTTATGTTCTCATGAGAGGCAGCTGGGTATAAGCTATCAAAGCATAATCAGCATTGTTTAATTTTGTCCAGATGTACAGAAGTTTCTCCTCTTATTGTGATAACAAAGCAATGAATCACTTATATTCAAGTAACACTACTACAATCATATTCTCCAACTAGAATACGTTCACTACTATAGATCATTTCCGTTTTAACAGTTTTGTTTATTATTGTGAAACATAATATACTATATTAACTTAACATTGTTTATTTAGAAAAGTTTTGTTTATTAATCATTATTCATTTTCGAGTATTGCTTTCAGTAATTTTAAAGGAAACATAACAAGTTTTGAGAGACCTTGATTTTACATTTACATAATTATTGTTCTCTTGAAATACGACTAATTATCATTAATATATCAAAATTTTATCAAATATTTTGTAAATGGTTAAGAAAAAGTCTTTATACCAACATAAATACAAATTCGCATTCCTAAATAAAGCAATCAACAAGTAAAATTCCTACTTTTAAGAAAATCTGTCTCTGAACTGGGAAAATTGTCATGTTTTCAGTCGTGTGAAGGCTTGCTAACGAAATTTCATATCTTCTGAACCTTTTCACCAAATACTAACAAAAAAATTATTGGGTGCCACAATTTTGTGATTTGAATATGAATAATTGATCATACATTTTTTTTATATTTGATAAAATTTTCAGAGGGAAAAATATATTGTTTTTGTTACAGGAGGAACCACATAGTCTGGATAATTATTATTAATGTTCTAAAACTTGCTTCTAGCGAGATAGTGATTTGGCAATCAGTAGACGATAACAGCTATAATTATCATCACATATGCTGCTAGACCACATGACGCAGTTTTCTATTCGATAGATTAAAACAAGAATAAGTTGAATGGTAGGTTGAATATTTTATTTTAGAATTAATATTTCAGTTTATCATAAATTATTAATTAACTCATTCATTATTTTAGTATAGTTATGAGGTAATAAAATTAGTTATGATTATTATATTTGTCTTACAGTAAAGTGTTTATTATTCTGTCATCTATTATTTTATTTAGTGTCCAGATTCTCCGGAATAGAGGTTTTACATTTAAACTTGGATTCCAAATCAAGGTAAACAATTGCTCCCCTTTATTTCTGGCCAAATTTCTGAAAGTTAACGACTATGGCGTTAAAAAATAAATTTCCTTTTGATTTTTTATCAATTTTTATTATTTCACTTAAGTTGTAAGAGCAGTAATGCGTTCACAATACATCTCAAAAAAAAAGAAATCTTATTAACATTAACCTTGATAATTCGTTTAACGTACTACAATGAGATCCGATCGAACGTTTCAGCCAGAATCCATCAACCGGAAATGCGACTTTACTGTGATAGTTTCTTAGTTTGTCGTGACTTTCTCGAAAAAGGAAATAAACATTTACTTTAAAGTTTGCACAGTAACACATACAGAAGCATGTCTTTTTTTTTTTTAATTTTTATCCAGTAAAATTTGTATTTTTGACACTTGTGGGGGTGGGCTACAACATTAAGCTTATCTCCAAAGTGCCACTAGTACACCTATATAATACTCAGCCAGTTAAATAACATTAATGTATATTCAGAGCATTGCTAATATTATGAGTTCAATGAAAATCCGGCACCGGAAAGTTTCATCTTTACTAATTGGTTTATGAGATTTTTCTATTTTCTCGAAAACTCCTGGAAATTTGCTTTAATCATGGAAAGTTTACTTTACAAATGTAAAACTAACTTTTTTATTTGGATTAATATATTAATTTATTATTATATTTACAAAATCAAATGTGGCCCAGCTCACTTAGAACTTTACACATAGTGAACGATAATAAAATGTCAAAGATCTTTATATAGTATGGGTTTCAATCTTCTAGTTGGTTTGTCTCATATATGTGATAGTGTATCGCTGAAGATGCTATCTGAAGGGTTAAGAAGAAATTGTCTCTTGTTTAGTCATGTCGGTGTGAATGTCTGATTGTCAAGTTCTCTGTGTAAACCAAGAAGCGTTTTTTTATGCAATTCGTAGTGCTTTATTTTGAAATGTGATCATTAGATTGTGTATTGCTAGCTGTTATCCAAACTGGGTAGGCATATGTCAGAAACGGTCTGAGGAGTGTCTTGTAGAGAAGGTACGGTACAGGAATGTTTGAGTGGGTTGTTTCTATCAATAAGTATAGCTGTTTCAGTCGGGTGTATGCTTGTTGCAGTCTTAGTGTTGATAGTCTCTAGGTGAGTCGTATATCTAGGATTACGCCAAGATAGAGCTTTATTTCCAGGGACTTTCCTGGTTGTTAATTGTCAGCATGGAGAAATTGTAGTCAGTCAGGCTTGTGATAATGTGTGTGTTGGTGTATCATCTGCATATGCAGCTAGGATCACTGAATTAGGTTGTCCTGTGGTAGTCCCGCGAGAATTCGTCTTCTGGTACTGCATGTGGTGTTGAGTCTTAAATGGATTGTTCGTTCTTGCAAAAATGTTCCTATAATTTGAGTAATGTAGTTTGTGTTTCTAAGTCGGTATTATAATATTGTTGGTGATTGATTGAGTCGCTGCCTAATGGGTTACAATATCGTCGGGTCGTCTTTATAAACGTATGTAAAGATAGTATTTATATTAATGTTGACTTGTAAAGTTTAATAAAAGTTCCAAATTTGAAGAAGATCATCAAGATCAAAATTGTAATAATAGGTTGTTACCATAAGTTGTTACATAAGTTTTTATGCATGAAAACAATGCTGTTCTATTGAGACAAAAAATAATAATCCCATTTGTTGGTTTTGTTTATATAATGTATTTCTATGACTAATCGTTTATTCTATTATGTACCCAATAGTCTCAACATCCAAGAAAGATGACCAGTTTTGAAAAAGAATAATTATAATTGATAAAATGTGAATATTTTGAAAAATCCAAACAAGTGTAAGCAGTAGTAAGTATCATAACGCAATGCAGCCCAATCAGAGCGAAAAAAGTCATGATTTGGGTGCAACTTTGAAGTTGTTTTGTATTTTGAGTTTGTTCCAGCTAGCAAAGTTGGTGACTTTGAACTCTGAAGCCTAAGTGCCCCTTTTTTAATAAGCTGACAATAAAGCTATTCTGCAACGTGACCGGGTAAAATTAACAGAATTGGAACAGTAAACATTTTACCCATCCAGCCTATAACCCCAATGTTGCACTATCTTTTTATAGACTTTTTCTCATAGGGCGGCATTTAGAAAATATAAGCACTGCGTTTAGGATCGTGCAATTTTTCGCCTCAGAATCACAAAGGAGTAGTGGTACCATCACCAAATTGAAATGCAATGCAGAAAGGTGGATAAAAGTGGTAGAAAACGGAGGTTTATGTTTTGTAGAATAAAATTCTACTAAGGGTTTTTATATTGACTATTAAATCAATCTGTTTTTATGCACAAAAACTTTTGTAATTACCATTTGTAACACCTTTGTAATTACTTTAAGAGAAAGTATCAGTAGTATAACAACCCATTCCAGAGTTTTTAGTTATCATCATAGTTGTGCAACTCTATGAAACATTGCAATTCAGTTCCCTTTTATGGTATAATTATCTGAACATCATACAATAGAACCTTGTCTTTTTTTACAGTATTATTGGTTATGGCCACAATAAACTAAAAATATTATTATAAAGATGCTTAATATAGAAAACGTTTTGTACTTTTTTCGTAATGCACCATTCACTACTAAAACATTGTGTTAAAAATGAATCTCACTAAGATGTCATTAATAAAATCAACAAAAAACTATCTAATTATATGAACTATCACATCAGTTTTGATAAATTCGTTGTAAACTTAAAATGTTTTTCTTCTTATAATGATATATTCGACGCCACAAACATTAATATATATGCAAGGTGAAATTAATATAAATACGAACTTGTCTACCCTATTGCACTAAAAATAAATTCAAGAACCGATATGTAGTAGTGTATTAGACAGAAAAAGTTAAAAAGACATTAATTAAACAGTAACAGACGGATTTCATTTTGGTGTCGTGGGAAGGTTTTGTTCGTTCGCACATTCTCTATATTATATTACTGTGGACATATGAAAGAACATTGTTTTAATTCTTTTTAAATTTAATACAAGCATTTCAGTTTTTCTTTAAGGAGTGATTTTATATGATTACATCGTTTTATTTTTGAAAAAAAAAGAAGCTGTTTATTTACCTCATGTAATTATTTATTTATCTTTATAGCGTCCCATACAGTAGCTACATATAAGAACGGTATAAAGGAAAGTGCTGCTGAATAAATAATGTAGAAAAACAAAAATGTTTTTGGCAAAAGTTCTATATATGTAGTTTGATGTGTACAATATAAACAAGTGAGTGCGTGCTATAGTATACCTCAAAAATGTAAGATCGCAGGAAGCTCAAACTTCTTAGTTCCCATCAACTTATTCTGATGCCTAAAATTAAATACACACAAAAAAAATAGAAATCCTTTAACTGACCATAATACATACTAATTATCCGGTTCATACATTTTCGGAAGATACAATGGCAGTGTGGAAACAAATATAAACATCAAAACGATGTCAGAATCCGTGGTGTATGCTGGACAAAATATAAGGGTGAACTGTGAAGTGAGCATTTTCACATGAAAATGCCTAAAAAAAAAAACTCATTTTTCAACCCAATGCAATCAAACGAATTTCCATAAAGCGCCGGAAATTTCTTCCAATAGTTGTTCAGGAAAATTTTTTGTGGTAGTCCTTGTATATTTTTGATGATGCAATTAATGGAAATATCCTAGCTTTTTTCGATCTGAGAAAATCGAAAATTAATTTGTTAATTGAAAATGTGAATGGATCCGCAATGCTGGATAACATCTGGTATTTTATCCGTCGTAGCATGCATATTGATCTTGTTCCTGACCGGTTTCAGATTTTCATCCATCGTCAGAGCAAATTCACCAAGTTCGTGTGTAGAGAGTTCATTTCAACGTAATGTTTCTGTTACACTCACACTTATTGATTGTATATATGTGGGGAGGTTATAAGGTTATGTTACTATGTGTGTGTGTTTCACGACAAAGTGGAATTAACATAAATTATGATAAGACATTAGAAAATAGTGTATAATAAATAGCATGTTTTGAAGAATACTTTATAACTAAATTTTAGTATTGTTGTTAAATATGCTCAGTGTTTTATCAAGTCATTTTTATTAGGGGGGGGGGGATAAGTTATTTCAGGAGTAAACTGTATTAATAAGAATAGGTAAATTTAAAAGAATTTAATTTGCATAATTTGATTAATCATGCAATTAGTTATTTCTACATATAATCGCCGATAATGATTTTCTTGTTCAGCTCTATCTGGACAGTGACTTTTTGCTGAACTGATGGGTTCCATTACTTTTATCTAGATTCTAGGGCTCTGTTCCAAATTGATGGAAAAGAATGTTCTCTGCCATGTTGCAGTTGAGATTTTGTCTCATTTACTTACTTTCTATAGTAAAGAATATCAAAATCTTTAGTTTGTGGAAGGTCATACAAGATGTCAGTATAGGAAAGGAATTTTGAAAATATTTCCATAAGAAATATTGTCTCATATTCTTGCAGAAAAAGCTAGAAAACCACGAGACCACGAAAATAAAATTAGATAAAAACTTCTTTAATTTAACAATGCACCAAAGCTAAGCACACAGCACGTCCAGACAGCATAAAGTAAGCAGTAATATCTCCACCTTGCCACCCTAAGCAAATTTTATAAATGTATAGTGAATAAGGATATCGGAGTAATAAATACAACGCATCCAGAAAAAATAATGCCCCTATCGTTACGCTTAGATGTTTATCTTAAAAGGTAAACATATTATGAATTAGTTAATAATGAAAGGTTATCAAAATCGTAGATTAGTTTAATTAGTTAATGCACCTTTTTATTGAACAAAGCTGCTAATATATCTATTCAAATACTGCTTCGTGTGCGTAAGGATAGTTATTTTTTTTTTAGGTTTTTCTTGAGAATTTGTTTTATTAAAGTAAGGCAGAAATACTTTCAACATTTTGCGAATGCTAAACAATTAAATTAAGAAAATTAGTTTAAGTACTGGAAAGCACGAACATGATGAGATCAGCAGCACACTTCTGCGACCCATTATCTAGTGAAAGTGAATCAAGTAGCACAGATCGAGGAACTGAACAAGTTGTAAAATGATCACTGGGTTATGATGTATTTGCTTTCATATTACCTTTCTTATTTCTCCTCATCTTTGACTTGACTTATATAACTGTGTAGATAATAGTTAAGTTATAGAAATCGATGATGTTGCATAATTTGTTTTATATTTTTTTTTTTTTTTACATTGTATAATTGATGATGTAGTTTTAACGTCTTTAAAAGATATTAGTATTTTTTCTTGCAATCTCATTGCTTTCCAGTTCTTTTCTTATGAAGAGTCATAATTACCTTAATTTGCAGAGATTGTTGAATCCAAAAAAGATGTTTTTAAATCTGTTTAGTCAGAATGTCATTAATTTCTCTAATGAAGGATTAGCAGGATTAGCTTACACATTTTCGGATGAACCATTATTTTTTTACATGACCAATCCTGATTCTAATTTTTACATGATTTCAATTCTCAATCAATTCTTTTTTTTTTAGTCCAAATAAATATAATCTAAACAGTATTTTTCTTTTATTCTATTTCAATAATTTTTTAGGTCACTAAATATAAATAACTAAAATAAAAGTTTAAAATATGATTAATTATATCAGATAAATTTCACAAATAACTATAATGTATGGATTTGTATATTAAGAAAGCGTATAAAAAAAAAACATAAACAAGAAGAAGCTAACAAAATTATTTTCTAATTAGTTGTATCATATATCAATTTGATTGTGTTCTTTGGTAAAATTGTTGTAATAGAAATATATTAATCATCATAGCTATGTTTCAACAGGACGCCACTCACTGGTGAACGGAGAAAGCATACAATTTAAACAATTATTGTCTTTGCATATATATGCACATATATAATTACATAATATTTATAAGTTTAGAGAGTTTATTAAGTTCTTTTACACTGAAACTTTTAAATACGCTTTTCTTTTTATATCAGTAAAACAATCCTACTTGTAAAAATAACAATCCATATTAATATGTAAAGTAATAATCCATTTATGGCCGAAAAAAATCTAATAAAAACTGCTTAATTATATAATAATCTTATTTTTCTATAATAGTTAAATAATGGAACATTATAACTGAAATAAAGGTATACTTTTAAAATGTATTGATTTAAAAACTTTTTGACTCACTAGAGTTTAAAAGTAAATACAGTGTTGCCATTTCAAATATATCTAAGATTAGGTTATAATGGCTAAAAATACTAAAAAATAATGTAAAAAGCAATTTATGAAAAACTATGTTTTTGAATGACGAGGCATATCCAGTAAGTAAGTGTGCTGAGGCCTCTCACGGCCGGAGGGATTTTGTTTTTGACATGTTGGCTACACTGTCGTGTAGCCTGATTCCTCCCCTCCGTAACGAGACCGGTTTGAGGTCAGTACGTTGAGAACTGTCGACGCGACAATACCTTTCGTGAAAAATGTCAATCCAATCTTCCGCCAAGTCTGAAATACGCGGCGTCATCAAGAGCTTTTGAGACGCTACAAACTCCATGGAGAAGAATTTTCCGCTCCATCATTACTGGAGATGAAACTTGGGTTGCACACTACACAACTGAAACCAAAAGGCAGTCTCAACAGTGGCGTCACACCTTTTCACCCTCCGCCAAAATTTCAAAACCACAATTTCAGCCAAGAAAATCATGGCATCCGTGTTTTGGGGACTGTCAAGGTATAATTTTAATTGAATATATGCCTCAAGGGGAGACCATCAACTCCGCAAGATACTGTGAGACCCTGAAAAAATTGCGGAGGGCGATTCAGAACAAAAGGAGAGCATGCTGACAAAGGGAGTCTGCCTGCTGCACGACAATGCCAGACCTCACACCAGCCAGCGCCCCGAAGGAACTTCTTGCCTCGTTTAAATGGGATGTCCTGAACCATCCCGCGCATTCCCCTGACCTAGCACCTTCAGATTACTATCTCTTTGCCTCCCTGAAGCTGCATATGGGTGGAAAAAGGTTTTCAACCGACGAGGAGGTGAAGGGGGAGGTGGAGAAGTGGACGAAGGGGTTGGCGGGAAACTACTTCGCGGAAGGCATCAAAAAATTAATACTCCGGTTCACCACCTGCATTGAAAGGAATGGTGACTATGTCGAAAAATAGCTTACATATGTACTAATGAACCAGGTAATTTTTTTGTTCAAATACAAATTTTTGTAATCTACAAAATTTCAGTACACTTAATTACTGGACATGCCTCGTAAATGTGAGTTAAAATTTTTGGCTAAAGTCGGCTATTAACCCCCTCCCACTAGTTACCTTTTTTTTACAACAATATGTGCAATGTTTGCGATGAAAGTATGGAGTTTGCAAAAGCAAAGTGCCTTCTTCATCATCTAAGTAATTTTGCAATTGTAAATTCTACTTAGAAAAGTGTAGGAATAAATCAAATCTATACAGTACAGTGATTGATGATCCGAGCGTGTACAGTTGGGTAATTTTTTTATTTCTCAAACACACTTCAGTGAAGCACTGGGGGTGGCCGGGGGCGGACTAACAAATTAACAAATATATATGCTTTTAGCGCATATGCGCTCCTAATTCCAATTTATGAAATATGAACTAATTTTTAAAATTGAAATAAAGTATTAAGCAAGCGGATAGATAAGTGGTTGGCCTACTGGACTCCCACGCGGAGGACCCGGGTTCGAATCCAGCTGTGCTACCCTTAGGTTTTTTCTTCTTAGGAGCCTCTACAGCTCACTGACCGGTAACGAGAGAACACTGTCCGGAGGCCGGCAGTGCACTCAGAAGGCTTCGGGCGCCAATGACCATGGATGTTGACGCGCTTAAGTTAAAAAAAAAAAAAAATGTATTAAGCATAAACTATAATTTAATTTAAGTCACAAAAAAAAATGTATACGCGCTAAGGTGTGCGTGTCTATTCCTGACTTAACAAATTTTTAACAATAAATTCAATTAATAACAATTGATCAATAATATTGAAGGTGTTTTATTGATCAATAATATCGGCGGGGCTGGATTCCCCAAAATATTGCCAATATTTCGGTAGTGACTCTACTGTTCAATTGGAACGTCTATACTCTGCCGTAGTGCAAACACCATGTCACCCATTGCTGATGAAGAATTCGCGGGTATACTGGTTGCAATTGTGCAGCTTTAAGGATAACTAAATAACAAGAAGAAGAGGAGTGTATGGGTCAGAAATTGGTTAAGAAGGTGGTCGACACATGGTCTCTGCTTCGAGAACTCAGTGAAGAATCAGCAGATTACCCAAATTGCTTGAGGATGAATCAAGAGAGGCATTGGACATGATTGCACCACTAATAAAGAAGAAAGATACACCAATGATGTTCAGGAGAGACTGATTTGGTGTTGCACACATGTCAGTATTTGTTTGACCTCACACGGTCCATAATATTGATGACTCGTCAATAAAATATTGACTAAATTATATTTTTAATGAACGGCTCCGAATGTATCATTTTTAATGACAATATTTATGCACACATGATCAATAATATTAAAAGTGTTTTATTGATCAATAATATTGACAGTGTGCAGGCAACTTAACAGAAAACATTACTAGTATTGGAACCAATCTGAATGTAACCTTCCACTTTTTGTTAGAAGACATTGTTTAACCTATATCTGTTTGTTTTTATATTCTTAATTAAATAAATTTTACTGGCATACAAAATAAAAAAATTACCACAACAGTAGGTGTGTATCTACAACATTCTTCAGTGGTGCCACACTCAAGTTTGCAAATTTACATTCTTGTCATAATATAGGATTTCTGCAAAAATGGAACTGAATACTGAATTGTATTTCTAATGTCTTTTAAATCTGAAAGATTCAGTAAACACATTTAGTAAGTATACCTTTGTTGTGGTTGGTTCCGCAGAGCTGCTGGAAAGCATCAGAGATATTTTCCGTGATAGCCTGCTTCTTTTTGTGGTCATCGACCGGTTTGGGCGTTCGCCCATCATCAGGATGCATTTGTCAAACATAGACTTGCACAGAGCAAATTTAGTTGATACACTCCATTTCATATCAACTAAATGGAGTGTATCCACTAAATTTGCTCTATGCAAGTCTGTGTTATCACACATTTTGACAAATGCATCCTGATGATGGGCGAACGCCCAAACCGGTCGATGACCACAAAAAGAAGGCAGCCTATCACGGAAAATATATCTGATAAGTATACCTTTATTAACTGATTTCAGTTTTAATGTTGCATTATTCAACTATTATAGAAAACAGATCATTATAAGACTACGCAGTTTTTATTTTATTTTCTCTGGCCATAAATGAATTTATTGTTATTTTAACAAATAACATAATTACATATTAAATAAATAAATATTACAAATAGTCTTTCTTTTATTGATTTAAAAAGAAAGGCATATTCAAAAGTTAAAGGGTGTTACAAAAAAAAAATTATAAACATGATATTTTGTAAAAATTACCTAAAAGCAATAAATCAATATACGTTAAGTAGATTGTATAAAGATGATTCATAATTTCTATTTTGTAACTCTAATCTATTTGCTTGTAACTCTAATAATATGAAAGAGTTTCCACAAAAATTGCCTTGACACTAAAAATGATCTTTTATTGAGAGAGAAGAGACATTTGTCATTTATTTATTTTGGTCATCTAAGTTTATCTGAACAAATTTCGGGTAATTTATGTGACCTAATAAATGGATAAATTTGGTTGAAAGTAAAAGTGTGTTTTTGTGTTAAAGCAATGAAATTATATTGCATTTGAGATAACCTACATTACAATAAATAATTGGTTTGGTATGGCTTAATAGTTTAATTAACCATTAAAAGCCTTAATAAGTTATTTTATTTCTAAAAAGCACAATTGGGGCGAGGTTTCGTCTAGTGCCCCCCCCCCAACGTATTCGTCGAAGTTCTACATAGAATATAACAATGGTCAAAACAGCTCTGAAGTTGAAAAAGAAATGATTGACAAATTTTTTTTTTCCCCCTTTTACTTTCGTTTTCCCTACTGCTGCCGAAATCATAGATAGCCATAGCATTTTTCTTCAGACATGGATATATATAAATATTTTTTTTTAGTTTGTTCAATCAGCAATCTGATTGAATCTGATTTGTTTAGTTTTAAAACAAACAGCAATCTGAATTTGACTCCATTGTAGACACTAGACAGTACTTCGAACAAGCACCAAAATTATTGGGTGCTGGTTAAAGTAAACTGCTTAAAACCCTAAACCTGGAAAGAACTGTCTAAAATCAATTATTCGGAAGAAATATTTAAAATAAAAGTGATAAGGTTTGTGTAAGGTGTAATTAATATTCCAAGCTTAACGAGAATCTTTCTAACATTTTCGAGTAAATTCATGAGTAACTTGCTTTCTTCAAAATTGGATTTCTATCAAAGCTTTTTTTTTCTGTATATTGAAACTTAACATTAATGTAATTGGTGAAACCATACTGAAACTATGCTCTAGACAAAAGATTAATATTGCAGCTCCATCTAATCACCAATATACATTTTTCTGACCAAATTGTTTAAATAAAAGTGATGGACCTATGTGGGTTGTTAATTGTATGCATTGTTTATTAAAGAAAATCGTTTTGAGTGTTTTCAAGAAAAAAATCTACAGTAAAGTCACACTTCCGACTGAAATATTTTAACCGAAATCTTTCTAAATAAAATATCAAATATGAATTTCCTGCGATATTTTAAAATGAATATTTTATCACAACCATACACATAATATTCACTCACAGAGGAGAGAGAGTAAAGGCTTTTCGACAGAATTATTTTTTCGCATTCATATGATTTTTCTGGTGAAAGCTCAATTTTGAAAATTTTGTCAAATTTACGTTTAAAGAGAAAGTAAACATTGATCAGTAGTGAACGATATCTATTACTCATGGGGAAACGTCTTAAATAGATCTTGCCCTCATGAATTACCTTGTATTGGTAAAAATCTTGTTAGGAAATAATAGATGTTGGTTGAATGATCATCAAAATATAATTATTACGTTTGGCTTTAATTCATTAATGCCTTGTCACGGAGCCAGCGCTCATGTTTCTGACAGCAGAATGTTAAAGAGGTACTCTTATTTAAAAAGATATTTGCTTGAATATGTTTAGATCAAAAATAGATTTGTTAAAATATTATACAGTGAAATGACAAAGTAATTTTAATAATTTCTAAAGTTAATCTTGTTAATAATTTCTGTCTTCATTCTAACTGTTAGCAACATTTATAACTTAATTTCTTTAAGGTTATAGTTTGAAGTCTTTTAATTGTCGGTTCGTACAATTAGTTTTTGTGGCTTCTTTTCAATTAAATGTCTAATTTAAAAAAGTTGAATATTTTCAGCTGTTCAAGTTGTTTCTTATTTTTAAAAAAGTAAATTACAATTTTAAAATGAACAAATAATTATGGAAAACATAGCTATCTGCTTATAAAATTCTATTTTTTGTTTTGTCATTTGTAGCAGGATAAAAAATAACTCACTTACAAGATGAGAGAAGAATTACAAAAGTACTCCAATAGGTGCTAAAGTAGTTTGGGAACGTGATGAACCTGATATGATACTTTTTGGCAACTTCGATAATTGGTAGGAAGGAATAGTTCGGGATAGTAATGTTAAAGCGCTGTCATCGATCTTGGAACCCAGAAAATATGAAGGTAACATTGAGGGTTTATGGATTATTGGTTGGTTTATGATAAATTGGAATTGTAATGTTGTAAATTCGTTTTAACAATAAAAGCTGTAAAAAAAAAACTGAATCACATTCTGACCTAATAGTGCAGTTTATCATAATTAACTCTTAAGTGGAAAACTTTTCTTATAAAAATGAGATTTTAAATATTTCATAAAATCGTTTTTAATATTATATTTAAATTGTTATTAATATTATATTTCCTCAGTCCAATTTCGAAAATTGACTACAATTGCACTACTTCTCTCCAATAGCATTGAAAGAACTAAAAATTGGTTAAAAAAATATATATCTAAATTAAATTCTCGGCTGTGATATTCTTACTCCCTTTTTTACACGCTTTTCAAGTTAAAAATAATAAGATATTAATCAATTAATGAGCGGGACTATGTCGCTGGAAAGGCACTTGCACTTAGAAAGCGGAGGACCCCCAGGTTTAAGGTAATACTGTGCTTTTTTCTCGACCTAGGAGTCATTAAAACTTTACATATAAAGAAAGAACACTTCCTAGAGACCCGGAGGTGCACTGGGAAGTTTCCTGGCGCCAATGACCTCAGGTAATATACCCCAGATGAACCTATTCCTCAGATGAACTTATTCGTTTTTTGAGTATTATGAGCAAATTTCTCCAGTGATTTGTGATTTTTTTTTTTTCTTGTACAGTATTAATCAGTATGCGTCATTCATTAATCTGAACAGGAAATGAAGTGTGCATTTAAAAAAAATTGCCTATTCTGTTCGCGCATTTCATGAATACCAACGACCTATTGTAATGTAACTATGTAATCCCTAGGCTATCGGAAGTAGTTAGTGTTATTCTCTTCAAAAGCCAGCGATTCTAAATACACATTTTATACTTTTACTATATACTATTCTTTTAAAAATGTATTATTTATTTCGGCAAAAAAAAAATACTAATTAAAAAAATGACTTCCGAAAACATTAATTTTCATTTAACATGCAATACCCACGAATTTATGGTTTGTGAATTTAAGATCGGTCATAGAATAATCTGTAAAAAGGGGATAATTTTTTTGAATCACGTGTGCATCAAACCATTTTAATTGGAAACGAAAATCTTTTATTTTGCCTAAGAAATAAAATCAATCCTTTTTTTTCATCTTCGGAAAATAATCTAGTATTCTAAGTTTGATGAGTTTTTCAACCAGAACAATTCAATCAAACATGGTTGCTTTTTTTAGGCTGCTTAAAGGATAAATTCCAATATTGTAGCGGAATGAAACCATTTCCCCATTACCTAGCTCTGTCTTCAAGTATATATACTTTTCTTTTTTTTGTTTGTATATTACGTTTTTATCAGAGCTCTCTTTTTATATAACAATTTTTCTCCCTTTTCAATAATAGTTATATTAATTTTTATAATTCACTTTCTTAAGAATTATAATAACATATAAATGAATTTATACTTATGAACATATAAATAAAAAAATACTCCTTTTACTTTCTTAGTTAATAAATATAAGAAAGTATCATAAATGTGAACTGCATTTATAATAATTTTTTTCATTAGTGACTGAATTAATTGGCAAGAAAATTATAATCATTTTAAATATAAAAATGTAACTTAGTGTGTATTGTATAAATTTATTGAAACAATTTTTCAGTATGAGGATATTATTTATTTATTGGTGTTGATGGTAAACTGAATATGTTATATTTGGAAATATGGAGAAGCGAAAGCAGTCATTGGGGAAGGTGGCTTTCAAGCGTGAAAAACAAAATCAAAACTTTGATTTTCACTAACATAATGTTTGTATTACGGTCCAGTAATCATGACGAAAAGGTAGGAAACATATTACAAATATTTAAAACTGTTTTAGAACCATATTGAATTCTCATATATAAATGTGTATTATTGGGGTCCTTGGAATTGGAAAATGTCTATTTTTTTTTTTTTAGAATTTCACACTTTTTACTGAGTAACAAGATAATTTTTTTTCAGATTTACTTATAAGTACTTTTCAAGGTTTTTCACTTCTGTGTGAAATATTTTTTTGAGAATAATGAAAACTGAAAGAAAAATCAAGTTCTTTATCAGATTTTATTGTATTACTCTTTACAATTGCACTTCTTCTTTTTTTCTACTTCTTTAATTGTTTATATTTCTATTGCTTAAATCAGTGTTTCTCAAAAGAGCTGACACATACAGAGAAAACTGGGAAGAATACTGAAATAATTATAAGCAAAAGAGAATCGAGTAGCAAGCTAGGAGTTATTACAAAATAGTTATTTTATTGTAATCTTTACCACTGTTATCATTATTTTCTCTTTTTCTTAATATAACGAAAAGTAAATGTAATCATTCAATTCATTAACATTTATTCCTATCACTTTCTTTTGTAGTAGAATAATAATTGCACAATAAAACCATTTATAGTTATGTCATAAAATGAATCAGTTAATTTATTGATAATGGATTTTTTAATAGTTATGTCCCCCGCTGTTCTGAAAAGAGGCAAGTTGAAAAGAAAAGCACACGCTTGAAAAATTATTATACAAATTGTTTTTTTTTCGAGGGGATTTTCAGATTATTTTTCGACCAATACAAATATACTTCTTTAAATACTGAGAGTCATATTTGATTTAATTTGTTGCTACCAGAAAACAAAAAACAAACAAAAATTGACTCAATTAAATGTAATAATAAATAGACTAACCTGATATTTTTCTATATCTACCATTGCAGTCTTGATCTATGGCTAACGATATCCTTAATTTTTTCCTCATAATAAATTTAAAATGAATTTTTCGAAACACTTTTTTTTCTTTAAGTAACACACAGAAACACTTTCACGTATGACAGATTAAAGATAGTGTTAACAGGGAGAGGGTGCAATCACTCATTTATCACAAACACTGACCAAATCTCTTCACATTCATTTGTATATATGTATATAGGAATATATAGAACAACATCTACTGAGCACTGTTGTTGTTGTTATTGTAGTTGTTTGGCTAGTGGTGATTGCCTACTGTGTTGTTACCGTGTGGAGTATTATTCTCTTTCTGACAGACAGCCCACCACACTTCCCCATTATTCTCTTCTTTCTCTCTCTTACAGCTCTCTCAGTATTGTATATAACACTTCTCCTTCTCTGATTACTGTATACTCCCCTCCTGCTACACACTTTGTTATCACTCTCTCTCTCTCTCTCACACTCTCATTAGACTCCCTCTCTACTCCCGCTTTCAGCTTCTATCACTTCCCCACTAAAGCTGACAAGCTCTGTTTCCTGTTGCCATCTCTTAACTTCATATTTATTTATCCGAATTTTATTCTGTACTGTTGTTCTGTTCTACACTGGCAATGCCTGTTGCTAAATATAAATATACTTCCCACCATTTATATCATATCATAATTGGTTTGTATCCTTATGCTGTTTGTATTAACTTTTAATCAATCAAACTACTTCCTGTTTCAGTTTATTAAAGTTTGCGTTTGTATTCTCGGTTAAGTTCATAAGTCCGTCGTATTGAACATTAGAAACTGTTGTGAAACGTTCACACTACTTTCTGTTACAGCAATTGACAAATTCTTCTAACTTGTCATTTTTACTAAATATTTAATTGCCCTTAACATAATTATAGGTGGGGGAACTTATCCCAGATACCAGATAGCGTGCTTTAATCTCCATCAAAATTGTTTACAGCTAGCCTGGAGTCACAGATTCCCCTGATCAATTTTTCTAGAAAATAAGAGTTGGTTCTTGCATAGTGACATTCTAGTTTAAAGAAAATCGTTGAAACCATTTTCAAAAACTCATAACCTATCCAATTTCCAATTGACTGATGTTCTTCGTACTTTGAATTCTAGTAATGCATTTCATATTAATGTAGCTTAATAACTTAAATTTTGTATTGAAAATCCTTTTACAGGATAAATTTTTTTTTTTTTGCAATGCCACAAAGCTGCCATTCGGCTTCTTGCTGCCTTGAACATGAAGGCCCGTCATTCTTCTCCATAACAGAGGCAGTTGGTGAACTGGCCACCCCTATTCTGGACAGATGCTTCATTAGATAATCGTGGCCAGTTATGAGTCTGAAACATGCCACGACTTCCCTACGTTGGAGGGTGGATGGAATACCTTTCCTTACCAACTTACCCTCAGCCTGTTCCTCTCTTACATGGCTCTCAATGTTTATCCGAACAATACGCCTATGGAATTGTAACTCAGAGGAACATCTAGTTGTGGTAATCGGGATCCATTTTCTGCCAATTTATCTGCTTCTTAATTTCCATAGATTCCAGAGTGTGCTGGAATCCACTGGAAAGCCAACAGTTTGCCCGAATCTTTAAGTTCCAGAATTGCTCCCCTGCAGTCAAGTATATCCAAAGAGTCCGTATGGTTGGAGCTTAAAACAGCCTTAATGGCCGACTGGGAGTCAACAAAGAGTACAACCTTCATTTCTGAGCGTGTCCTTATCTCATTTAGCGCTGCCCCCTAATCTCACCGTCAAAATTGGTAGCCACATTGCTAACAGGGATAGGCAAGTTAAATAAAGGCAGCGGAATACACGCCGGCTCCCGCATTTCTTGTCGCCCCCTCGGCCGACCCATCAATGTACATGTAGCCATGGAGGGGAAGGGAATGAATTGTCTTTAACGCTATAACTTTTAATTCTGCGTGGGAAGTTGTATTCACGTACGCTTCCTCGACTAAGGAGAGATAATTCTCTACGTGTCCAATTCCTCTTGATTCTGGGGTTTTAGGAAAATTCTGGCGATTATTAAAAATACAGTCCGCTATCTTGGCCTATGCTCTCGACGTAGGTAGAAAACATAACATTGACTCTTAAATACATTGACGCATAACATTGAACCGAAAAGAAACTTTTCTTGAAAAATGTGGCAAATAAAAGTGATAGGTCTATAATAAATATGTGTATAAGCATGAAGAAAAAGAAAGAAATGACTGAAAATATTTTTGGAAAATATTGTTTTAGAAGGAGGAAAAATAAGTATTCCTTATCTAACTTGGAAACAGTTACTGGGATCTTTCATTTCTTAATTTTCTGGGACATTTTCATGTTACAAAGGCAGTGAAGAGTGTCTTTTCTTATCTCTCTAACTTTGTGTTTTACAAACACACTATCTTAAATTAAGGAAGAAATAATTAAGACACATTCATGATATTTGCCCTCATAATGGACTAAACTCTTAATTGGAATTTATTTTGCCCATTAGACATTTTACACATAAATTAGGGGTTTACTCCACTTCAAATTTAAATGGCTCTTTGTAAACACTCAGCCACAATAAAAAAGAGGGAAATGATGACTCAGGGTCAGTACTAACCAGGAATCATCGTGTAAGCAGGTTCGCTTTTGCCAATCGGCATCTCCATTGGACTGTAGAAAAATTGGGGGCTGTTTTCTTACAGATGAACCGCGATTTGGTCTGTATTCTCCAGACGGTCCAATTCCTGTGTGGAGAAGGCAGAGAGGGAAAGCTTCAGTCAATATACTACTTGCGGAAGTGCTCCTATTCAATGACAATCAATTATGATGTGTGGCGGGATAAGTTTGGAGACTCGCACCGACTTAATTATAGTTGTTGAAATAGCGCAATGACCGCTGCTAGATGTGTTGAAAATTCTTCTTGAGTCAGTCATACCGTTTGCTCCATTTATCGGGAATAGTTTCATGCTAATGTATGATAGATAACGCCAGACTGCACACAACTAGAATTGTCACCCGCTTCTTGGAGGAAGTCGGTATAAATGTAATCGATTGAACTGCGCCTTCTTCGGACATTAATCTTATAGAACATCTATGGGATGCATTCAACACTAGAGCTCGTGATCAGCCTCCAACTACTCTGCAACAAGAAGCTTTACAAAAAGATTGAGATGCCGTTCAACTAAAGACTCGCCATATCAGGGTCTAGTATTGCCCGAGGAGGTGATACTCCTACAAGTTATCAAAATTTTTAAAAAATATTTTCAATTTTTTTCGTTCCTTTCATTGTTCAATTTTTTACGTATTTTTCACATCAATCCAAATCTATATTTAGTATTAAAATCATCACTACAATATATTTTGGTGCCTTGCATTAGTGTGGAGAAATATATTCCAACTATTAATAAGGTTATGTTATTAAATAGTTATTAACCTTATTGTTATTAAAGACTGCTGAAGATGGCCTCATAAGGCCAAAACGTCCAGTTTTTCGAGAAATAGTCACTAATTTGTAGTTCGTCTTAGCATTACTACAAGGTATTAATTATTATAGCGAGTCGTATTAAAAACAGATTGTTGCAATAAATGTTATTTATTAATGAAAAGACTAGCTGTAAAAATTTTTCTGGTGGCTGAGTGTTTTTTTCGAAATTTAGTTTTTTCAGAAGTTCAATTTGATGTCCACTGTTTCCGACAAAAAAAGTTTTTATAATTGGTATGTGTAAGTATTTTTTGTCAATTTATGAATAGCATACTATAAACGATAAATCGCAAGAAATTCGAATTTGATAATTTGGTTTTATTTTAGTCACTTTCATTTTCTCTGAAAATTATCTTAAATTTATTATTCAAATTATAAGTTATAGAAAATCGGATAATCGGAAGGGCGTCTTTACTGAACAGATTTTTCATTTTTTCGTCCATGATTTTCTTTAAATCTGCCCCACAAATATGAATATCATTTTTATTTGAAACATTTTTCCTAGAAAGAGTATTTTAGGGGTTTCTGTAGGCACTACAGACTTTTTAAGGTTTATTGATGAATTTGTGAATGGTTCAGTTAAATCTACAGTATCTCCCAACCATTAAGGATATGTTGCACGAGTTTAAAGAAAGTTTCTTAAGTGCATAATGAAAATGCAATAATGAAAAGGAATGTGAATGTTCACGTATGATTATAATTATTTTTTTTTTTTACTTAATAATAAAAGTTCATACAAATTCTCTCAATATTTAATCTGAAGAAAATTTTATATATTATATCTAAATTGCAAGTTTGATGCAGTGATTTTATTGAGTCATATAGAGCTGATGAAAAAGAAAGTTGTAAAAACTTGAGAGCATTTTTTTTTAAGCTTTGACCTTGAACGCCACAGCAAGAGCCCAAAGTATTCTTCAATGATGCTGGCAGTCATATTACAGCTTTCACTATGAACTATGTACTATCTTCTCAATAGTTCAACATGTTACTTTCCATTAAAAATGTTTCTAGATTATTATTAAATAGTATCATATAACTGAAATATACTCACATTATTGTCCAATTATTTGGTATAAAAAGATAAGATATTTTTTCAAAGTTCACATCCAAAATAAAAGCCTCAAATCAGGGCTCGCGACCAGTAACCTCATTTTTTTCGAATAATTTTTCAAATAAAAGGGAAATTACTTAATATACGGCTTGTTTAGATTACAGTCGAAATTTGAAGAAAGTCTGTGGGATCTATTTCGAGAAAATATCGAAAGAATAAAATACATTCTGTAAAGTCGCATTTCCAGTTGTCGCATTTTGAAGGTAACCTTCTTTTAGGAACCCTTGGTGGTTTCCAAAACGGGTTATCAAATTTTAACTAACTGCTTTTAAACTGAAATTTTTTGCTTTTGAAAAGTTTTGCCAATCATACAAATACATAAATGTCACATATGCACACCTACAATCTATTCGGTAAAAATCTTTTGTTTATACTGGTTATAAACTTTTGTAGTCTATGTACATTATTATTATGAGAAAACTCAAATAATGGCATGTTATATTTAGAAAAATGGATTAGTAATTAAATATTGTTTTAATAATGTGTTTATAGTCGAGTTAAATTTTTATGTATCAGTATTTTAAATTGATGGAGTTTTTAATTGCATTTATGTGTATTGAATTATTTATCACAGAAGAGTCAGTATACTAAAAATGCTACTAAAAAGTAAAAATAAGTAGTTTGTTATTTACTAAATTTATTTCATACTTTGCTCTTTGCAAAAGTAAATTCAGTAAACCTATATTTTCCACATTGAATACCTATATTGCGTTACATATGCTATTTATATTTCAAAAAAGTTCGCTTTTGTTAATAATGTAAACAATTGAAACAGATAATTTTTGCTTTTAATGATTCGGTATTATATTTATTGAATCAGTAATTATTGCAATCAAAATAGGCTAGACATTTTCTTTTTTTCAATTAAACTTTAGTAGATGGATTTGTGGAATATAGCGGATAACAACGTTGTTACATGAAAAAAAAAAAATTAAACTGGGGATAAATGCAACCAGTGAAGTAATGGATATGTTTAATTAGTATTAAATGCTGGAGCCTGGTCCCGGTATCTATGATGACGTCACTTCCAGGTAGCTTGTAAAATGTACGGTTCCCACCACTTAATAAGAAGTATATAATGTGAAGGTCATCTAAACTTTATAAAAAATCCAAATATGAAGAAAATTCATCAATTATGGTTATACATATATGCAGTAAAAGAAATTCGTGTGAATTAGAATGCATTTGCATATTTGTATTTAGGGGCATATTCCACTGCGACCTGAAAACCTATTGTGCCCCTCGGAGCCTTCTCAGTGCACTACCTGCCTCCAAGCAGTCTTCCCTAGTTACAGACAACACTGCCCATCACCGGACATTGCCCGGCTCCTAGGAAGAGAAAATCTAAGGGCAGCATGCTGGATTCGAACCCGGGACCTCCGCGTTGCTAGTCCAGCGCGCTACCACTGAGCTAATCCTTTCTTTCTCCCTTGGCTTGCGCCAATTAACTAGGGATGGAGACCCTAGTTTGTGTACTGTGTTTTCCTTGTCAGCAAAGGGTAGAATGTATGTAGTTTAAGTATATTGTGTACTGTTCTATCGAAGTTCATGGAGTACAGAGCCGCGGGAACCCGTGGGGTCGCTACTCCCCAAGTAACTACATGCAACAGATACCCCTTGCGAGCAGTGAATTAGAGTAAAATTATTGACAATTAATTCTTTCTTGCAGCTTTATATTTTTACAAATTAAAAATAGGGCCGTTTCTTTTCATCATCAACCTGCATAGTTCGTTATTGGTACTTGTATAATTTCAGCAATATTACATTACTACACTGTTCTATACTCTTATACACAATGATACCTCTTGTTTTGTTATTTACTTGGGGAATATATTTGTTATTTCTATGTTTCTTTTATTTATGGGTTATTGAATAACAGTTCAAGTAATGTTTTGGTGTTCGCTACGACCAGTGTATTTGATGTTGTAAAATGGATGCTGAGGTTCGGTCACCCAAAAAAAAACTCTTTTTTCAAATTTTCACCGACGTTTCGGCAAATTTATTGCCTTCTTCAGGGTAAAAATTTTTCTTTTTGAATTTCATAAAACCTATAGTTTAACTTGTGATATACCATCACCAAGTGTTTTTAAAACAAAAGTCGAAAGTTGAATATTTTTCAAATTGTAGCAAGTGTTGGCCGTTAGAAATGATATTAAAAATTGATATTATTAATTATTATGAAATGATATTAAAAATTGAAATTATTAATTATTATGAAATGATATTATTAAAATTATTGAAATGAATTGAATATTTTTCTTTAGCTCCTGCCAACCATAATTTAGCTTTTTCATTAACAGTGGTCGAACTTAGCAATTATTTAAATCTATATTATTTTGTTTTTTTATATTTGAATTCTTTAACAGAAGGTAAGGGAAAAATCACAATATTGTTTTCTACAATCAACAAAAACCTTCATTATTTTCTGAATTTTTCATGACAATAAGTAACACGTTCCCATTGCATTACCTGATACCAAGGACATGTTAGTAGTCATTATAGTGACTTAGTAGCCATTATAGTGACTTTCTGGTGTTCCAATTTCCCACGCCCTTTTTTTCATATGGTTTTTTAAGTTTGATATTAATTACAAATAGTACATAGATTTTCTAAATTGAATAGTTTAATTTTTTTTTTTTTATTTACAAATTAGTATGGGCCAGCTCACTTAGAGCTTTACACATAGGGCTAATTGAAAGAAAAAGAACAGAAACAATAAAACAAAGATGAGTCTTCTCAGAGATCTTGGTAGAGTCCGGGTTTTAATCTTCTGGATGCAGTAGGCTCGCCTATGTGGTAATGTGAAGCTGAGGGAGTGTGCGAAGCGATAGGAAGAAATTGTCTGTAAGTCTAGCCATGTGTGTGTATATATCAGGCATGTCAAGTTCTCTGTGTGTTTGTGTGTTTCTGACAAACCAGGGAGCGTTTAGTGCAATTCGCTGTACCTTGTTTTGGAAAGTCTGCAATCGTTTTGTCAGTGTGTTGCTAGCTGTTATGCAAACTGGACCGGCGTATGTCAGGAGAGGTCTAAGGAGAGTTTTATAGAGTAGTGTGGTGCAGGAGTGTGTGTTTGAGTGTTGTGTTTCTGTTAATGAGTGGGTAGAGTTGTTTCAGTCGGGTGTATGCTTGTTGCAGTTTAGTGTTAATGTATAGTCTCCAGGATTACGCCCAGATAACGCACTCCTTGGTCTTTTTGTTTCCAGGGAATTTCCTGGTTGTTAACTGTTAGTTGGCGAAGGTCTTCATTTCGAAACCGCCGGAGAGCGAAGATTTTCGCTTCAGTTTTACATGGGTTTAACTTTAGCTTCCATCGGTGAAACCAGCTAGATATACAGTCTATTGATGTTTGTAGGTCAGTAATGCTTTCGTTAATGTCTCTATTGGATGAGGCTAACATGGTATCGTCCGCGTAGGTAGCTAATGTCGCTGTAGTAGGTTCAGGTATATCCAAGCAGTAGAGGTTGAAGAGTATTGGGCTCATGATTGCCCCTTGTGGTAGTCCCGCTAGTATTTGTCTTTCTGCACTGAATGTATTGTTGAGTCTCACCTGGAATGTTCTGTCTTGTAAGAAGGATCCTATTATTCGAGTTAGGTATGTTGGTGCGTTTGTGTTTGTAAGTTTGTAAAGTAGTCCAGAGTGCCAAACAGTATCAAATGCAGCAGCTACGTCAAGAAATATTGCTGCTGTGTATTTTCTTTCCTCAAAATTGTGTTCAATGTGTGATTCGTTTTAGTTGGTGTAGTGGTGAGTGCTTTTGTCTGAATCCGAACTGATGAGGTGGGATTGTGTTAGAGTCTGTCAAGTGTTTTAAGAGTCGTTTGTATATTATTTTTTCTAATATTTTGGAGAGAGAGTTTAAGAGACTGATAGGGCGATAGCTGTTAGGATCGCTTTTTGGCTTACCAGCTTTGTGAAATACTATCACTATAGCATTCTTTCACTGTTTGGGAAAATATCTTAATCGAAGACAAGCATTGAAGATCCCAGTTAGGAATGCAAGACCTTTCAGAGGCAGGTTTTTATGACAATATTGGGAATTAGATCGTCCCCCGGAGCTTTTTTGTTGGGGAATCCTTTGATTATGGATAAAATTTCGGAAGGAGAAGTAAATGCGATAGGAAGTTCTGCTGTGTGGTGAGGTTGTTGGAGTTCAGAATTGATGTGGTCTTCTAATGTCCTGGTCCGTATGGTCAGTTAGAGTAAATTTGTTTTCAAGATGAGTCGCTATTGCTTCGCATTTTTCTTCATCGCTTATTGCCAACACGTTGCCTGATTGTAGTGGAGGAATTTGAGTGTGTTCGTTTAGCAGTCTTTTTGTTTCTTTCCAGAGACAACAGTCACCTGGAGTCATCGCTTCTAAGTATGTTCTGTAAGTGGAGATTCTGTAGTTGTCGAGTTCCCATTTGATTTGTCTAGCTAGTCGATTGAAGTGAGTTTTGATTGAAGGGTCTCTAGTTCTGTGCCAAATCTTACGAATTCTATTTTTCTCATGGATTAGGTTCAGAATTGGCCCTGGTAGTCTGTTAGTTCTGTCGACGTTGTCGTGTCGTTTATAAGTAGAGTGATAAACACCTGTATAAATTGCCTGTGTGAATGTGTGAAGTGAAGTGTCAATGTCGTCGTAGGACCTGTAATGAGTTGGTATTGTTAGTAGGTTATTCATTTCATATCTGTAAGTTCCCCAGTCTATCCTTCCAGTGATTAATTTTGGTGGTTGTTCATTGCGGTATATGTGAGAGTGAAACATACATATTACTGGAAGGTGGTCTGAGTCCAGTTCACTGATTGGGTCCAGATGTATTGGCATATTAACATTGCGTGATAATGCGATGTCCAGTATGTCAGGTTGGTAGGTACGTTGTGTAGGATAAAATGTGGGTTCTTCTGGGGCTGAGATCAGTATGTTTAAGTTGTCTGTCGCCATCAGTAGCCTGGTACCATTGTTATTGGTAGTTCGGCAACTCCAGTATGTATGTTTGCTGTTGAGATCTCCTAGAACAGTGTGCTGTTCTGTGTAAAAATTTGTTGAAGCTCGTCTTCCAGAAGTCTAGTGTTCGGTCTTAGATAGGCAGATAGAATTATTAAAGGGACTGTCTGGGTAGCTATCTGAATAGCTACAGCTTCAAGATTAGTTAATGGAGTTAGAGGGAATATCTGGTGTTTAATGCTTATTTTCACACAGAGGGCGACTCCACCTGAAGCTACACGTGTCTGTCTATCAGTTTGGTAGGTGATGTATCCAGGTATTTTAAGTCGGTCAGTTGAGTTAAGATGTGTTTCGGTAATGCATCCTATGTCAATGTCGTATCTAGTAAGAAAGTCAGAGAATATAGACGTTCGTGATTTAAGTCCGTTGGCATTCCAATTTACTAGTGTTAAGTTATGAGTGTGAAACTGTCTATGATTGTCCATTCTTTGAAAAGAAGAAGTTCTGAACCAGGTTAGAGAGCAATTGTTTTAGCTGTGGGATGATAGGAGTGATTACCTGTAGGAGTAGATCTTTTATGGCATTGAATATAGTTGTTGTAGGTTCGGAAGAAACGTTAGAATTCTGGTCCGATGCACTGCATGTTCGTCTTCTTTGTGCTCAGTAGTTGGGAATTGAACTGGTAGCAGTGCTTGCGCTAGGATTCTCTGGAGAAAATTTAGTATTTATTTTGGATGGAGAGTCTTGAGGCATATTGTTTGTCCTTGATGAGGTGTTTTCTTGTGCGTTTCTTGTTTTCTTTCTATTGTTTAGGTTGATTAAGGTTTGACATTTACTAAAGTTGGCTGTATGATCTCCATTGCAATTAATGCATTTGGGTGTTTCCAGCTGGCGGTTTGGACATACGGAAAACTGATGGTCGCCTGCGCATTTTACACATTTAGGGCTAGTCGGCAGTAGTTTTTGGTATGGCCATATTGTTGACAATTTGTGCACTGTGGGATGCGGCTGTTCCTTCGTCTGGGCTCCACTGTGATTACTGAGTGATAGAGACGGGTAAGCTGAAATATTGCTCTTCCTTTGTTGTCATTTTCCAAAAGTACTGCGCAAAGAGGGGTTGGTACAGGGGGTTCACATTTTTTGTTCATTAGCCTGGTAACTGAGATCATTGGATAGTTTTGTATTAATTCTTCAAATATTACTTTATCAGTGACTGAGTATGGTATACCCCTGATTATAACTGATAATTTTTTGTCTTCGGGGTTCACAAATGAGTAGTATTTTGTGCCTGTGTCATCGTAAAATTTTGTGAGTTTTCTAAAGTCATCTGAATTTTTTAATAGTATTTTCAGCTTGTTTTTGCATAATTGGGTTTCAAAAGAAGTGCCGATTTTGTTTTTAATTTCTTCAATAGTAGCTTGATAATTTTCTGTGTTCAGTATAAAAATTGGTGGGATTTTCATGTGTTTGTTTGAGTTAATATGTGGTTTTTCAGGTTCAATTTCGGATAACGGTGCATATTTATGAGAAAACTCAAATAATGGCATGTTATATTTAGAAAAATGGATTAGTAATTAAATATTGTTTTAATAATGTGTTTATATGTCGAGTTAAATTTTTATGTATCAGTATTTTAAATTGATGGAGTTTTTAATTGCATTTATGTGTATTGAATTATTTATCACAGAAGAGTCAGTATACGTAATGCTACTAAAAAGTAAAAATAAGTAGTTTGTTATTTACTAAATTTATTTCATACTTTGCTCTTTGCAAAAGTAAATTCAGTAAACCTATATTTTCCACATTGAATACCTATATTGCGTTACATATGCTATTTATATTTCAAAAAAGTTCGCTTTTGTTAATAATGTAAACAATTGAAACAGATAATTTTTGCTTTTAATGATTCGGTATTATATTTATTGAATCAGTAATTATTGCAATCAAAATAGGCTAGACATTTTCTTTTTTTCAATTAAACTTTAGTAGATGGATTTGTGGAATATAGCGGATAACAACGTTGTTACATGAAAAAAAAAAATTAAACTGGGGATAAATGCAACCAGTGAAGTAATGGATATGTTTAATTAGTATTAAATGCTGGAGCCTGGTCCCGGTATCTATGATGACGTCACTTCCAGGTAGCTTGTAAAATGTACGGTTCCCACCACCTAATAAGAAGTATATAATGTGAAGGTCATCTAAACTTTATAAAAAATCCAAATATGAAGAAAATTCATCAATTATGGTTATACATATATGCAGTAAAAGAAATTCGTGTGAATTAGAATGCATTTGCATATTTGTATTTAGGGGCATATTCCACTGCGACCTGAAAACCTATTGTGCCCCTCGGAGCCTTCTCAGTGCACTACCTGCCTCCAAGCAGTCTTCCCTAGTTACAGACAACACTGCCCATCACCGGACATTGCCCGGCTCCTAGGAAGAGAAAATCTAAGGGCAGCATGCTGGATTCGAACCCGGGACCTCCGCGTTGCTAGTCCAGCGCGCTACCACTGAGCTAATCCTTTCTTTCTCCCTTGGCTTGCGCCAATTAACTAGGGATGGAGACCCTAGTTTGTGTACTGTGTTTTCCTTGTCAGCAAAGGGTAGAATGTATGTAGTTTAAGTATATTGTGTACTGTTCTATCGAAGTTCATGGAGTACAGAGCCGCGGGAACCCGTGGGGTCGCTACTCCCCAAGTAACTACATGCAACAGATACCCCTTGCGAGCAGTGAATTAGAGTAAAATTATTGACAATTAATTCTTTCTTGCAGCTTTATATTTTTACAAATTAAAAATAGGGCCGTTTCTTTTCATCATCAACCTGCATAGTTCGTTATTGGTACTTGTATAATTTCAGCAATATTACATTACTACACTGTTCTATACTCTTATACACAATGATACCTCTTGTTTTGTTATTTACTTGGGGAATATATTTGTTATTTCTATGTTTCTTTTATTTATGGGTTATTGAATAACAGTTCAAGTAATGTTTTGGTGTTCGCTACGACCAGTGTATTTGATGTTGTAAAATGGATGCTGAGGTTCGGTCACCCAAAAAAAAACTCTTTTTTCAAATTTTCACCGACGTTTCGGCAAATTTATTGCCTTCTTCAGGGTAAAAATTTTTCTTTTTGAATTTCATAAAACCTATAGTTTAACTTGTGATATACCATCACCAAGTGTTTTTAAAACAAAAGTCGAAAGTTGAATATTTTTCAAATTGTAGCAAGTGTTGGCCGTTAGAAATGATATTAAAAATTGATATTATTAATTATTATGAAATGATATTAAAAATTGAAATTATTAATTATTATGAAATGATATTATTAAAATTATTGAAATGAATTGAATATTTTTCTTTAGCTCCTGCCAACCATAATTTAGCTTTTTCATTAACAGTGGTCGAACTTAGCAATTATTTAAATCTATATTATTTTGTTTTTTTATATTTGAATTCTTTAACAGAAGGTAAGGGAAAAATCACAATATTGTTTTCTACAATCAACAAAAACCTTCATTATTTTCTGAATTTTTCATGACAATAAGTAACACGTTCCCATTGCATTACCTGATACCAAGGACATGTTAGTAGTCATTATAGTGACTTAGTAGCCATTATAGTGACTTTCTGGTGTTCCAATTTCCCACGCCCTTTTTTTCATATGGTTTTTTAAGTTTGATATTAATTACAAATAGTACATAGATTTTCTAAATTGAATAGTTTAATTTTTTTTTTTTTATTTACAAATTAGTATGGGCCAGCTCACTTAGAGCTTTACACATAGGGCTAATTGAAAGAAAAAGAACAGAAACAATAAAACAAAGATGAGTCTTCTCAGAGATCTTGGTAGAGTCCGGGTTTTAATCTTCTGGATGCAGTAGGCTCGCCTATGTGGTAATGTGAAGCTGAGGGAGTGTGCGAAGCGATAGGAAGAAATTGTCTGTAAGTCTAGCCATGTGTGTGTATATATCAGGCATGTCAAGTTCTCTGTGTGTTTGTGTGTTTCTGACAAACCAGGGAGCGTTTAGTGCAATTCGCTGTACCTTGTTTTGGAAAGTCTGCAATCGTTTTGTCAGTGTGTTGCTAGCTGTTATGCAAACTGGACCGGCGTATGTCAGGAGAGGTCTAAGGAGAGTTTTATAGAGTAGTGTGGTGCAGGAGTGTGTGTTTGAGTGTTGTGTTTCTGTTAATGAGTGGGTAGAGTTGTTTCAGTCGGGTGTATGCTTGTTGCAGTTTAGTGTTAATGTATAGTCTCCAGGATTACGCCCAGATAACGCACTCCTTGGTCTTTTTGTTTCCAGGGAATTTCCTGGTTGTTAACTGTTAGTTGGCGAAGGTCTTCATTTCGAAACCGCCGGAGAGCGAAGATTTTCGCTTCAGTTTTACATGGGTTTAACTTTAGCTTCCATCGGTGAAACCAGCTAGATATACAGTCTATTGATGTTTGTAGGTCAGTAATGCTTTCGTTAATGTCTCTATTGGATGAGGCTAACATGGTATCGTCCGCGTAGGTAGCTAATGTCGCTGTAGTAGGTTCAGGTATATCCAAGCAGTAGAGGTTGAAGAGTATTGGGCTCATGATTGCCCCTTGTGGTAGTCCCGCTAGTATTTGTCTTTCTGCACTGAATGTATTGTTGAGTCTCACCTGGAATGTTCTGTCTTGTAAGAAGGATCCTATTATTCGAGTTAGGTATGTTGGTGCGTTTGTGTTTGTAAGTTTGTAAAGTAGTCCAGAGTGCCAAACAGTATCAAATGCAGCAGCTACGTCAAGAAATATTGCTGCTGTGTATTTTCTTTCCTCAAAATTGTGTTCAATGTGTGATTCGTTTTAGTTGGTGTAGTGGTGAGTGCTTTTGTCTGAATCCGAACTGATGAGGTGGGATTGTGTTAGAGTCTGTCAAGTGTTTTAAGAGTCGTTTGTATATTATTTTTTCTAATATTTTGGAGAGAGAGTTTAAGAGACTGATAGGGCGATAGCTGTTAGGATCGCTTTTTGGCTTACCAGCTTTGTGAAATACTATCACTATAGCATTCTTTCACTGTTTGGGAAAATATCTTAATCGAAGACAAGCATTGAAGATCCCAGTTAGGAATGCAAGACCTTTCAGAGGCAGGTTTTTATGACAATATTGGGAATTAGATCGTCCCCCGGAGCTTTTTTGTTGGGGAATCCTTTGATTATGGATAAAATTTCGGAAGGAGAAGTAAATGCGATAGGAAGTTCTGCTGTGTGGTGAGGTTGTTGGAGTTCAGAATTGATGTGGTCTTCTAATGTCCTGGTCCGTATGGTCAGTTAGAGTAAATTTGTTTTCAAGATGAGTCGCTATTGCTTCGCATTTTTCTTCATCGCTTATTGCCAACACGTTGCCTGATTGTAGTGGAGGAATTTGAGTGTGTTCGTTTAGCAGTCTTTTTGTTTCTTTCCAGAGACAACAGTCACCTGGAGTCATCGCTTCTAAGTATGTTCTGTAAGTGGAGATTCTGTAGTTGTCGAGTTCCCATTTGATTTGTCTAGCTAGTCGATTGAAGTGAGTTTTGATTGAAGGGTCTCTAGTTCTGTGCCAAATCTTACGAATTCTATTTTTCTCATGGATTAGGTTCAGAATTGGCCCTGGTAGTCTGTTAGTTCTGTCGACGTTGTCGTGTCGTTTATAAGTAGAGTGATAAACACCTGTATAAATTGCCTGTGTGAATGTGTGAAGTGAAGTGTCAATGTCGTCGTAGGACCTGTAATGAGTTGGTATTGTTAGTAGGTTATTCATTTCATATCTGTAAGTTCCCCAGTCTATCCTTCCAGTGATTAATTTTGGTGGTTGTTCATTGCGGTATATGTGAGAGTGAAACATACATATTACTGGAAGGTGGTCTGAGTCCAGTTCACTGATTGGGTCCAGATGTATTGGCATATTAACATTGCGTGATAATGCGATGTCCAGTATGTCAGGTTGGTAGGTACGTTGTGTAGGATAAAATGTGGGTTCTTCTGGGGCTGAGATATCAGTATGTTTAAGTTGTCTGTCGCCATCAGTAGCCTGGTACCATTGTTATTGGTAGTTCGGCAACTCCAGTATGTATGTTTGCTGTTGAGATCTCCTAGAACAGTGTGCTGTTCTGTGTAAAAATTTGTTGAAGCTCGTCTTCCAGAAGTCTAGTGTTCGGTCTTAGATAGGCAGATAGAATTATTAAAGGGACTGTCTGGGTAGCTATCTGAATAGCTACAGCTTCAAGATTAGTTAATGGAGTTAGAGGGAATATCTGGTGTTTAATGCTTATTTTCACACAGAGGGCGACTCCACCTGAAGCTACACGTGTCTGTCTATCAGTTTGGTAGGTGATGTATCCAGGTATTTTAAGTCGGTCAGTTGAGTTAAGATGTGTTTCGGTAATGCATCCTATGTCAATGTCGTATCTAGTAAGAAAGTCAGAGAATATAGACGTTCGTGATTTAAGTCCGTTGGCATTCCAATTTACTAGTGTTAAGTTATGAGTGTGAAACTGTCTATGATTGTCCATTCTTTGAAAAGAAGAAGTTCTGAACCAGGTTAGAGAGCAATTGTTTTAGCTGTGGGATGATAGGAGTGATTACCTGTAGGAGTAGATCTTTTATGGCATTGAATATAGTTGTTGTAGGTTCGGAAGAAACGTTAGAATTCTGGTCCGATGCACTGCATGTTCGTCTTCTTTGTGCTCAGTAGTTGGGAATTGAACTGGTAGCAGTGCTTGCGCTAGGATTCTCTGGAGAAAATTTAGTATTTATTTTGGATGGAGAGTCTTGAGGCATATTGTTTGTCCTTGATGAGGTGTTTTCTTGTGCGTTTCTTGTTTTCTTTCTATTGTTTAGGTTGATTAAGGTTTGACATTTACTAAAGTTGGCTGTATGATCTCCATTGCAATTAATGCATTTGGGTGTTTCCAGCTGGCGGTTTGGACATACGGAAAACTGATGGTCGCCTGCGCATTTTACACATTTAGGGCTAGTCGGCAGTAGTTTTTGGTATGGCCATATTGTTGACAATTTGTGCACTGTGGGATGCGGCTGTTCCTTCGTCTGGGCTCCACTGTGATTACTGAGTGATAGAGACGGGTAAGCTGAAATATTGCTCTTCCTTTGTTGTCATTTTCCAAAAGTACTGCGCAAAGAGGGGTTGGTACAGGGGGTTCACATTTTTTGTTCATTAGCCTGGTAACTGAGATCATTGGATAGTTTTGTATTAATTCTTCAAATATTACTTTATCAGTGACTGAGTATGGTATACCCCTGATTATAACTGATAATTTTTTGTCTTCGGGGTTCACAAATGAGTAGTATTTTGTGCCTGTGTCATCGTAAAATTTTGTGAGTTTTCTAAAGTCATCTGAATTTTTTAATAGTATTTTCAGCTTGTTTTTGCATAATTGGGTTTCAAAAGAAGTGCCGATTTTGTTTTTAATTTCTTCAATAGTAGCTTGATAATTTTCTGTGTTCAGTATAAAAATTGGTGGGATTTTCATGTGTTTGTTTGAGTTAATATGTGGTTTTTCAGGTTCAATTTCGGATAACGGTGCATATTTATTGTGCGTTGGTATTTGTGGTCTATTGTAAACATATGTTTTTTGGTTGCGAGTGTGTGTTGTAGTTTGGTCAATCTGCATTTCATCTTTGTCATATACAGTTAGCCGTGGAAAATTAGAATTGGAATTTAAGTCTAAAATTTTGGGTGATTGTGAAGTTCGGGGTTTTTTGAAAGAGATAGGAGGACTGTACTCACCCTCATTGATAATATTTCCTTGGTCTTCATCTAATACTTGTTGTGCCCAATGAGTTAATGCTTCTTCCTTCCTTGTGCTCATGTTAATGAGTGAATTAGTTATTTTCTTTGTTCTCCCTTTTTCAGGGATTGCTCGTTTGTCAATTGCCTTGTTTTTCACCGTTAAAAACTTCTCAGAAAAGTCAGTGCAGCTTATTTTATAGAGCAAAAAACTTGTAGTTTCAATAACCAAGCGATCAGCTGGGAATCCAGTTTAATTTTTAAAAGTGTTAATTAAAGTACTCATTTTATTCATGCTTCTGGTGAGAAACAAAACGAATTTTTCCTAATGTAACTATTGTAATTACTATTTACAAATTTTACTACAACGAAAGGCCTGCTGAATATTCAGTCGTAGAAAACGGCAGTAGAAGTCCTGGCAGCTTCTATGAATTGCCAATTGAACTTGAATAGCAGTTCAGAGTTGAGTCTGAAATTTTCAGAATTCTAAATCTCAACAAATCTGACCTGGGATGTCATAGATGATCCCGCAGAATATACAGATTGCATTTCAGATATAAAGGATTTCTTTGGAGCTATTTTCAAGCAAAATGTGAAAAATGAAAAAATATTATAAAAAGTCGCAGTTTCGGTTAATAATGTATTACTTCCATAATACTAATAATATTAGATAGTAATATTGCTTCCATAATACTAATAATATTACTTCCGTGTGTATTTATATGTATATACTCGTATATATACACCGGCGCATCGATTGTGGGTGTGAATCTGTGAGCAAAATATCTCAAAAGCGCTGGAAGTTCAAACTCTATATTCCGCTTAGGTACTACCCGAGGAACCAACACATATGTAGATTTCGGCCAAAATAGGATAGGGTAGTGTATTGCCTTGATAATAATTTACTGATCATTAGGCTATGTCCTAAGTGTAGAGAGGTGATAACCTATGCATTTTCTCTCTATCCGTCGGACGCCATGCAAGACTCTTTTGAGTAAGTCGCTATGCAAGAATCGGATGAGTCAGTCGCAATATAATACTCGTACGAGTAAGTTGTATATCTGTTTATACAATTGATGCCAGTTCGATTGCCCTTAATTATGAAAACCCAAGTTTCTTACTTCTGTTTAGTGTCCCTAAGCTGGTTGTCTTGTTGGCTAAGTGGCTCCGGCTTTTCCGGCCTGCAAGAATTTATTGTGAAATCACATGATTGTTACCTCCGGTTGAATTTTCTGCCATGCAGCTTCTGGGAGCCCTTTCAGTTATTATCTACGTTCATCAGCCAAGTAACAGAGTATGGGTGAAGAGTCAAGAGTTGGAGAATTGTTTCCTTATTCCTATTTTTCCTGTTCCCTTTTCCCCGATATGGGCTAAGGACACATGGGTCTTCCAACACTGGCAACCAGATATTCTGCGTTTTAAGGTAAGCGTTGTCCTTTGGCTTTTATTGAAAGTTATAATAAATTTACTAAATTGTTCCCTTTTGGGACAATTACTATGTGCTCCTATTTTTAAATTTAATTTATATATTCATTGTTTTTCATATATTATGTAATTATAAACTTTTAATTTCCCATTTTATCATAAATTATTTTATTAAATACATTCCACTCAAAATTTAAATTTATACATACATTTTTATTGTTTGTTGTTTTTTATTAAACAGAGCCTATCAGAGGTATCTCATCTCAATATATTGTTTTTATTTTCCTGTGTTTACTACAATGATTTTTTTCAGTTTTAGGTGATTTTGCCTAAAACGGTACCTCAGATTTTCCTAGATTTTGGGGTATATTATTCACATCTGTAAATCTTCTTTTTTTTTTAATTTAAGGTGCGTCAATATCTATGATCATTGGCGCCTGGAACTTTCTTAGTGCACTACCGGCTCCGGGCAGTAATCTCTCGCTACCGACAACACTGCCTATCATCGGACACCGAGCTATAGTGGCTTGTAGGAACAGAAAATCTAATGGCACCACTGGACTTGAATCTGGGTCCTCTGCGAAGCAGCCTAGCGCGCTACCACAGAGCTAATCCCTTCCGTACGTAAATCTAGTATTTTCTATTTGAAACATTTTTCCAGAAAGCTTAATTTTAGGAGGATTCTAAGGGAGCCCAGTATTAGGCCTCTATAGTGCCAAGTACATTTAAGTAGTCACCTGGTAGCAGTTAAATAAACTAAACTTTTAGTAAAACTTCCAACTTCAAAAACGATTTATCAATCACCTCTGAGAGTATTACATTTAAGAGAATGTCGTGGGAATTGTTCAGAGGAAAGTGTTCAATGAGTGTTTGAGAATATTCCGAACTGTACAAGAAAAAACAGCCATTCTTGTCACTATCCCCTTTAAGGCACAGTGTTGGACGACCTGCAAATTGATTAGAGGTCTGAAACAGGTGTAGGTACTATAACAAAAAATATTTTGAGATACATTGCACTTAGGTTTATCAGGAAAATATTGGTTCAGAGAGAATGCAAATCAGAAAGAATCAAAAACCAATTATTAAATCAACTCTAATAAGTCTCACTTTTTAACAAATAATCGCTCACAAAAAAGTAAATCACTGTTTTAATGGTGTCATGTAAGTACTAGGGAACAAAATATTTTTAATAAAAAAGGAAAATCAAGCAGACTTAGACAATATGTTAATTTACAAAATTACTTCTAAGCTTTTGCAAGAATATCATTAACTTAATAACTAAAATTGACTAGTAACTTTTCTGCAATGAAAATGAAGTTTCTCTTTTATAAACTTATAAATTGAATGAATAGAGTTTCTCAGAATAACGTCAAGTTGTTGCTTCAAACGCGGTATTTAGAAGTGGATTCGTTCATATAGCCAGTAGAAATTTTGTGAATGAAATCCACTCTTCAATCAATACTGTAAAATGGAATGCCTTGTTCCAAGGTTGGGGTTCACTGGCAGAGATACTCCCTGAGCACGCGCAATAACTTTCTGCTATGTACCTTTTGTACTCTTGTTCTGTACTTCTCCTTTCTTTGCTAATTTGAAAAATTTTTATAATAGACTAAATGATAGAAAACTTTAAAAAAACTGGACTGTTTTTAATAAAAATGATGCGTTTTCTTTCTTGTGGAGTTTCGCCAAATATTAGCTGGTATATACGTATTTGGAAAAACATTCCATACATGATAAATGCCACTTTAGCCAAAACATTAAAATATATCTTAAATATGTGAAGATTTTAGATCCCTTGGTTTTGTGAGTGACCTTACTAAAATAAATTGATTTCATTTCCTACTGATCTATGTTTTTTCTTGAATTGCTATTGTATTTCTTTCACTGCTTAATTTTGCATTGAAATTAACTCTTAATGGATAACGAAAAAATCCTATATCTTTTAAGGATTTTTATTTTATCAAAGTCCAGACTCCAGAGCATTAATTTGAGGCTTATCGTAAATTTTTAGTTAGTGACAGACACTGACACGGTCGCCAGCCATAGTGAGACTTAATTACTAAAACAGTCCAGAATACGATATAAAAGTCAGCCCAAGTTCTTCCCCAAAAATTGTTAGCTATATATCTCTTTAATATGGATGATATGTTTAAGTTTGTAATAACTTGTCAAATATTTTAAAAAAGGAAAAGTGAAAACGCTCAGACATTACAGTACAGCCATCAGACAAAGTTTACTTCCATAAGCTCAGTTAGAAAATTTGCTAATTGAAGATCTTTGCTTTAAAGCACTGGAAGATCTCAATTAATAATTCAGATTTCCTATTTGATTAAGATTGTTTTATAATCTTTTACTTTTAATACCTAGTAATATTAAAATTATATTATTTAGAGTAATATTATAATATTTAATAATAGAATATTAATAGTATAATATTTTTATAATAATTAATAGTAATATTGTTTCTCATTATTAGTTTCTTTTTTGTCGTTATTAGCAATTTCATGCTTATATTTTTATTAGTTTGATTACTATTAATATTGGCAGTTCCATATTATATTTATTTATGCAATATATTTTTTCTAGTCATTCGTTGATGTGGTTTCAATTATGTTTTGGATTGGATTTTTCTTTTATTTCAGTTCAGAAGTACATTAACTTGTTTATTTTTTATCTAGTTATTGTTAATTTAGATGTTGGGGCACTTATTAGTACAAATGTATAATTTATAATTAAAGAAACAAATAATAGATGTTTTATAGCGATATTCCGAAACATGGTTTTAATAGTAAAAGGATGATTCTTGAGCTAAAAAAAACTAATTCTACAGAAAATTGCCAACTCTTTCTTACACACAGCTAGTAATTGATACTGGCAAGTGTAATCAACCTCCTTCATCGGAATAAAAGAAAAAATCCTTCTACAAATTAACTCTTAAATGATAATAGAAAAAGTCCAATATCTTTAAGGAGTTTTAATTTATCTGTTAGGTCTAGTATGTATAGTTCCCGACTTGAGTCTTAGAGTGCATCACTGTCTAATGTATAGACAGTTAATTTTCGTAAAATCCGTACGAGTGCGGGTAATGTATCAAACACTGCAATAATTTTTGATAATGGTCTAATTTTAATTTATCTGCCCCTATGGAGTATATATTTTAAAGAAACATGCAACTTTCTGTTAATATTGACATTTGCATTACTTTTTTGGCCATTATTTTTTTATATAATGTCAGTTTTATGAATTAAGAACATCAATTAGCAAATTTCTACTAACTTAATGTTAACTTAATAGTTAATTTTAAATAATTTATTAAAAATAGCTCACTCATTCATTCTAATTTATTAAAAAGAGCTATTCATTTGCACACTGTAAACCACAATCAGAGCCACTTGCCGAGCAAAGAGAGCATAGTCTCATTTTTTCATTTTTTTTTTAGGCGCGTCAACATCTAAGGTCTTTAACGCTTGGACCCTTCTCAGCGCAATGTCGGCTTCTTTCGTTAGACAACACTGTCCATCTCCTGACAGTGAGCTGTAGAGGCTTCCAGAAAGACAAAATCTAAGGCGTAACACTGGACTCAAACCCGGTACCTCCGCGTGGGAGTCCAGCGCGCTAACACTGACCTAAAACGCTTTCTTAGTAGTCTCTTCTAATAGCAAAATTTAGTACTTTCATAGTTGAAAATTGTCCTTCTTTATGTCAAAATGTATGGAGCTACTAAAAGAATATATGGTGTTGGCAGATTATAGTTCTCTGATTTTTTTTTTTTTTTACATGAAGTCATTTTGTACTTGTTTTATTTATTAAATAATTATTGTTCATTATAATTATTTCAGTTTTTATTTTTAAGTAAATTTTAAACTATAATTTCCTAAAAATTTAAAATCATTTTTCTTAATAATTTCAGTATTGTATTATTGTACAATCTCGATTAAATCTTTGAAAGAGCTAAAGAAAAGAAAAATAAGAAAAGAAAAAAACCTACTGGTTAGTCAGAGAAACTAGTTCTACAACTTGTCTACCGTAAAATATTTGTTACTTGTGGGGGATTACTAAGTTCTAAGTAAATAATCTTTAAAAATTATTTCATTTTATATACTTCTCTGTGGCGATGTTGGAAGTTTTGTAAAAGAGTGGGAAGAATTTGTGCTTAAAACAAAACCAAAAAAAAGTTGACTTCACTGTTGGTGACCTTTTTTCGAAAGATTATTGACATTTTGTGATATCTGTTAAACCAGGATCTTTACACCCATCAGTTTTTTTATTCATTTTTTTTTTCATTCTTTATAAAACATTTTAGATCAAGCAAGCAAACATTAGTAAAATTTCTCAAATTTGGAAGAAAACATATTCAGAATGTTCCGATTCTTTTCTTTTTTTAAACAAAAATTTGAAATGTACTGTAAGTATAAATATATACACATGTTAAACATGTTTAACCTTCTTTGCTTTTATCAGTTTCCTGTTATATCTTCTCTCTTTGAGCACGGTTCCTCTTCCGTAAATATAAAAATAGAAGGATTTGATTTTTTATTTCCTTGATTTCTTTGAACATTATTTAGATTTTTAGCATTTCAAACACTTGAGCATATTATCGAACTTCTCTAGAAATCTTAGGAATTAGATTTGTTCAATGAAATATGTATGTCATTGCATTAATGCTCATAGCATATTGAATTTATATTTCCAATATGAACATTGTCATTACGTCCATGTGAACAATGCTATGACTTAATCAATGACTGGAAAATATAAACATAAACAATTCATTTTTTTTTTAAGATCATGTTCCCAGAAGATAGTAGTTTCAAGAGCTCAAGGAATTTTCATAAACTTTTTTATCTTCGATATTATTTGACTATTTTTGACCACAAAGATTTTTGCTCAGCATAGGATATCATCTTGAATGTGGGAGGTGAGAATCAAGACTTCAAGAAAAAGAGTGGTCTCATGTGACACACCTAGCGATTTGACTGACGCAGGTTGTCGATAAAATTTCCGTCAACTGGAAATGCGACTTCACTGAAAAGTTTTCACTAACTTTTCGCAACTTTTTAAAATTGGATTTTAAAGATTTTTTTTGGGAACATTAACTTTAAGCTTCTTCTCTCTAAAGTGCCTATATAACTTCCAGTTTCCCGCATCTTGTAATATTAAACGCAACGAACGTTATTAAAATTTCTGATTTTGAAGAAAATTGATAATAAATTTGAGATTTGCACTTTCGCATCAATGTTTGAGTCCAGCTTTTCCAAAAAAAAAAGATCTTTATTCAGGAACATTTGTTTTCCAGAATAAAAAACAATCTACAAATACTTTAAAAAGTAAAATTTTTATAAAAAAATAAAATAATTTTATTTACAAGATGTGATTTTTTTTTTTTTTTAGAAGTTTATTATAATCCTCGTCAGTAGGCATGCCATCGAGAGTAGGAGGGCTAACACTTTTTTAGTTTGCTCCTAAATTAAAAATGTTTAACCGGTATTCTGTAAGTGGATGTTCAGAAATAAAATGCTAATAAATAAAAAAAATCAACTATTGTTAAAGTGTCAAACTTTTGCTTCTGTAACTTTTTGTATGTTTAATAAATACAATAAACTACGGAAATTAAAAAAGTTTTGAATAAAATAAATTTAGAGACGTAATATTACACTTTCTGCTTAAGCAGTTATTAAAATTCACTTAGTAATTTCTGTTTAATTAAATTTTAAATTAATATCAGATACAACTCAGAATCTAAAGTTTAGCTGTATATTTTCAATTTTTTTTTTTTCACTTTTACATTTAAAGAAAAGCTATTCGTTGATCAGAATACAAAATTAAAGTACTTCATGATATACAACGACTAATAGGTTAATCGATTAATTTTTATTATCGATTAATTAATTTAAGCATTCCGCTTACTTACGACATAGATTCATGTTTTTTTTTTAAATATATTGGGCTTTTTTCTCCATTATTGCCATACACCGATACTATTTTGCGAATTTTTCTAACTCTTGCTGTTCTCTAATTTGATCCATGTTTGATATGTACTTATATTTTTTTTACTTTCTCTTTTTCATTTTGATAATGTACATGCATTTTTCCATTGCTAGTGATGGGTCTACATTTCATTTTTTCTTCTTTGATAGAAAATAATTATTTTAAAGAAAAAATTGTTTTATGAAACACTTTTCGCATAAAAATAATTTTTGAGATGATAGATATAATAGATAGCTAGTACCGTATCATATGGTGTAATCGAAAATCTCATTCATTTTATTACGTATTATTCAATTACGTCCCACTTCCCATTATGTCCTATAAATATATTACTATAAGAAAAAAAAATAATAATAAATTTATGAATTTTTTTTTTTCAATGTTTAGCATTTGTTCTTTTGTCATTACATATATTTTAAATCGCTGCAAACATACATAATATAAATAATAATAGGCCATTTACAGAAGAAAAATAAATCAAATTTATTCAAAAGAGTATATTATATTCACTTATTATTTATCTGTATATTCTATTTGGATTACTTATAATTTACATTTATTAGCATTTTTAGAAACAAATAGTAATAGGAGATCCGTTAAGTTTCTTAATAAGGAATATTTAATACATTTCTAACAGGTAAAATTGCTACTTACTTGTTTGTTGCACTTAAATCGGTAGTATAGTGCTATTATGTTTGATGAAGGTGTACAGATGTGAGTCCAAAATGGTAACTGGATGCTGAATGATTCTTATGTTTATACATGTTTTTCTATTATTCAGATTTGAAAAGAGTTGTGAAATAGAATGTTTGTTTTTTTTTATTCCAAGCTTGTGCTGATGCCGAGTTTATGGAAACATCTCTGCGTTTAGAATATTATAAAAAACTCGAATAAGAAAATTATTTTCAAATAATTAAAGTTTATTTTATTTTTTTTTTTTTTTATGGGCGTTTCCCTATACATCCAGTGCTCATATCAAAGTTTAAAAATTAAATTAGTTAATAATCTATTAATCCTTAATATAAAATTATCAATTTAAATAGCAAAAAATGAAGTGCATCCGAAAAAGTAGTCGACACCAACATTCTAATGCAAATTATAAATGTTATGAGAATGCATCAACAATATTGCGTCATCAGATTTAAATTACAAACTTGTTATAATGGTATAAGTAATTTGTGAAAGTTATTCCAAACATCTTTAATGAAAGAAACATTTATGAGTAAAATCTTCGAGACTTTTTGGGGGAAAAAAAAAAAGAATTCAACAGTCTTTTGACTATTTTGGGTGCTGAAAAATGGCGGAATTCTTAAAGCCGAAATTCTAGCAAACAGGAAGTTAATGAAAAGCTAATTTATCTCAAACAATATATTACTGAATAAAGCAAGTTTGAGTAAAGCCGATAATAATAACAATGTAACCCTAAATGGACTCGCACAAAAGCCCTTCCTTTCGTGAAAGCAACTTCAAATTTCTTCCCAAAAAATAGTTATTGTATTTTTTCCCTTATCAAATTCTTTAATATGAATAGGTTTTGGCTTTTGACTGTTGTTAATTGATTTTGTTGCATAAAATGCATTGTAATATAAACTGTTGCTTTCATGTTATTTTCAGTAAAGTAAATATCCTGATATTCATATAATTAAATCAGCATAAGGAAAACACAAAATTGTTATAAAACTGGCAATCTGATTATGATCATTATTCAAGTTTATTATTTTTACTTTCTCTTACCTAGTAAGAGGAAATATTGCAATCGTATCAAATTTTCGAAATCGAGTTTCCACCGGAAATATACATTTTGAGGTCCCCTGAGTTTTTAGTTTTGGTGTGTTGTGTGTGTGTGTGTGTGTGTGCGCATGTGGGACAGCATATCTCAAAAACCAAAAATCGCAGAATGGTTTCAAACTTAATATTGCGTTAAAAATCTACAAAGAGACCTGAAAATAAGCTTTTCGTAAAAATCGTTCAACCGGAAGTGCCACTTTGCTAAATGTTTTTTTCGTTATTTTACTACTTTTTTTTTTCAGAACCTGATCCACCGATTATTTGTAAACATGGTATATCAACAAAACATACAAAGGTCTAAAACTTTTATTTGAAACATTTCTCCGGAAAAATTCATTTAATGGTACATTTAGGGGAGGATGATTAGGTTTTCTTCTAGAGTGCTATTTAGTTAAATACACAATTCTACCATCTAAATAATGTTAATTATTGTATATATATATATATAATTCAATGTGTTGTTGAAATTCCAAGTTCGAAGGAAATCAGATGTCGTTTTTACTGAAAAGTAAAGTTTTCTGCAATCTTCTCTAAAACGGCTCCAACGACTTTCTTTAAACTAAGAATATGAACTACACATATAAAGGGCTACAATTTGTATTTGAAACATTTTTCCGGGTAAAGTCATTAAAGGGGGTTTTTGGGGAGGTGTGGGGTTATGTATTCCTCTATTTTGCTATCATAGTTGATTATACAATTCTACCATTCAAAGAAAATTAATTAGAAATAAACAGCCGAAATTCCGAGTTTTAAGAAAATAGTATACCGGAAGTGCGTTTTTTCTGAACAGTTTTTTTCCAGTTTGTGTGATTTTTTCCATAAAAACATCGACGAATTCCGTTAAATTTGGCCTACTAACTATAAAATCTGTCAATTACAATTTTGTAAATGCAGTTAGAGAAAGTTGTGTGAGTGTTTCACACCAGATTTTTTTTATTTTTATAATATTACTTTCCCTTACTACCACAAGAGAGGTGTTGCAATCCTGACAAATATTCAAAATTAATTTTTCTTCGGAAATACAAGCTTTGAGATTCCGAGTCTGATATCATGGGTTTAATAACTGTTCACTCTCTCTGGTGTATATATCATAACTAGAAAATTAAAAAAACTCGCAGTTCGTTCAACCTTGTTATTCCGCATCTGATTTTTGGGCAAAATTCTTCAATAGAATACGACGACTTCACTGAATGTTTTATTTTTCAGTTTTTCGCCATTTTCTCGAAATTAGCTTCAATGATATTCTTTAAAATTATTATACCATATATACGTACATATAAATACGAATCACTTTTATTTAAAACATTGATCCAGGAAAATCGATTTTTTGAGACCTTAAGCTTTTCACTGTTATTATTAATATTGGATGCCCGAAATAACTGCTTCTAAAAAAAAATCTCTCCCAGCAATCTACCGGCCTGACTAAGTCGTGAGTCTTTAATCTCAAACTTCCCCAAGTTTAACTTGAGAGTGTTGCCTTCATGCGGAATCTCATATTAGTGAAACGGAGACACTGACCTATGTAGTGGTACACTGTTTCACTGACTCCCTTGTCACAATTCTGACACAAAGGACTAGCTAGACGCCTTCCTATTTTGTATAAATGATTGGACAAAGGACAAGACGCTCTACCTATTTTGTGTAAATGATTGGGCACCCAAGAATGATAGTCAATACTCCTACTTGCACTCTAAATCGTATCCAACTCAGGGAGAGAAGATACTTCAAGTACCCTTGTCTTATATCTCTCAGCCTGCGGACAACCTTCCGTGTTTCTCAAGTGCTTCTCCAGTTCCCTATTTCTTCACTGTTTGACTTTCCTATTGCAAAATTTCTTGGTGACGGCTACTGCTGGCTCGGGATCGCAAAAACGGTAATGTGGATCCCACTTTAGCCAAATCATCCGCCCTCTCATTGCACTCTGTACCCGCATGTAAGAGCTCCGCTCTACTCCTCTGAGCGAGGCAATTAAGATCTACATTCACCCACTAATTTAGAGCTCCAACATTGCTTATTCAAAGTCTTTAGTGCAGTTTGTCTATCAAAAAAAATATCCTCATCTCTTTAACTTCTCCTTGCAACTCTTCCACCACACAGAAGCATTCAATGATACCAATTATCTCAGCCTGGAAAACAGTGACCATACCCCCTAAAGCCTTCCTTTGTTCGGCCTCTGTAACCAAGCAAGCAATTTTCTAATTGCAATGGATACTACAATAGGTACGTAGCCACTGCGGCCTCTTCGCCAAAGAACAGGCCGATGAATTGGCTCGACAGTGAGCACTGAAGCCACTACTACACCTTGATTGTCCCTCACTCCAGTAAAACGTTATTAAATCTCGCCTAAAGGCAACTGTTAGTAGTTGGTGAAAGTAGACAGTGGACAGCCTTCTAGAGAGTCACTGCAGCTCTAGTTAAGATGAGCGAAATGATTGTTATCTGTATCAGATTGGAATCGACCATTTCTGGAAAACAGAACTGGAGACGACCATTTCTAGACAGATTTTTTTTAGGATTGGGGTATTAATAGTTCATTTGCCCTCCTAAACTTAAGGCACAATCATCCTATATGCATCTTGCAGTTTGGCAGGCATTACTAATTGGACTGACGATCGCCAACAATTTTTGGCGATGTGATAATTGGGTTGTGAGACGCCAAATGAAAGAAATTTCAATGAAGCAAAAAAAAAAGGAGTAGATTGGTTAAAAATGGTAATTTCAAAATTGTATGGTGTAAATAATTGTATTATTAAAGCCATTGTAATTTGGTTATCAAATAACTTGATCATTATAATCATTTGTTAATTGTGTTCAAGGAAGGACAGTAAATATGTAATAAAATGCGCAGTATTAATGTTAATTTTTTTTTTTTTTTATACGCAAAACGATGTTGGCGGGGGGACAAAAGAGAAGGAAACTATGTCACTTAAAAAACCATTATTTTTTTATGCCACCGCCAACCATCGTTTGCTTAAATCATTAATAACTGCCAAATTTAACTACTATCTCGTATATTGTTAGCTTTTTTTATTTTTTCTTGCAGTTATTGTAATTAGAAAAAAAATATGCAAAGAATCATTTCAGAAATTATTAAATCTTATTCGAACGTTAATATGAATACCAACAGTAGTAAATAATATACAGCCTAGATTTAACATTGTGATCTTTTTAATTTATGTATTTTTAAACAATGTAATTTTGAAAATGAATTGAATTAAAAAGTAAATTAATATTAGTCAGTTATATACAGTAGTAAACTTGAATTAAACATTATCTTTGTTATAATTTTATTCTATACTATTTGCAATATAGTATTAACACTAATCACTTTGATGAGAGAGCAAATTTCCAGGTGATTATTCTAGTTCTTTTTACTTTCTCTTACTCCTAGTAAGAGGAAGTATTGTAATCGTGTCAAATTTTCGATATCGAGTTTTCACCGGAAATATATGTCTTGAGGTTCCCTGAGTCAGAAAAAGTGTTTTTTAGAAACTAATAGCTCTCTCTCTCTCTCTCTTTAGACATGTGTGTGTGTGTGTGTGTGTGTGTGTGTGAGAGGTCAGCATAGCTTAAAAAAGAGTCGATGAAAATTCAGACTTAATATTTCGTTTAAGCCTTACCAAGGTATACATAGTATATAAAGTTTAAAGAAAATCATTGGAGCCGTTTTATATAAAATCGCAAAAAACTGAAAAAAAAAAAAATCGATACAGACAGGCGCACTTCCGGTTGATTAATTAATTTGTCAAAAATCTTCGTGTTAGATGAGGTAGCGTTGACTCAGTAATGTCAAATTTGCAAATTTTTTTTTTGTTTAATATAATTTTTCGCTAAAAACATTTTTTTTGCATTCACAGATCTCAAAAATTGTATTTCCACGGAAAATTAGAAAATTTGACATGATTGCAATACTTCCTCCTTTTGAGTTAAGCTTTCTGTCCGAAATTTTGTTAATATCGCTTAATCCTCAATTCACTTTGGTATCACATCAATTACTTTCAATGAACAATAGTTTTGAAACAATCATTACATCCGTTATTTAACAGTCGGCTCTCTTTCGTGCTAGTAACCTTTTGTTTATGAAACAATGTTCAAAAGCTAAATGATCTTTTGTTCAAGTTAGGTTTAGGTTAGTAAGTGTTCAGAATATTGACTATTTCATGTTTCAATTAACTTAAAAAAAAAAAAAACTGTTAGCATCGTGAAAAATTGCCTCATGTGAGTAAACTTTAAGTAAATTTGTTTAAATGTGGTCATTAATTGTTAACCTTGTATTGGATCGTGATAAAAGCGTGTGTATGTAATGTTTTTCTATTATATTGAAATATATTATATAAGTTGTAAAATTCATGAGAAGATTTAGAAATACATATTATTTTATGTATTGCATATTTTTTTGAATAAATAAATTTATTTTTAATAAAAGTATTACGTAACAATGTAGTTGAGGTTAAATATTAGATTGAAACATCAAGGATCTTACAGATACTTGTACTGAAATCTCTGCTGAATTTTTCATAGAATTTTTATTTAGTAATATTATAGTATTTATTGCTTAGTTTATTTGATAAATGAATGTATATTTAATACAAAGAAAATATAATATGTAAAGCAATTTTAAATATTGGATTTAATTAGTTTGAGGATCATAAAGTTTCTTTAATATAAAGTTTTTCCCCTCCATCGAGATTTACTTTTCACGTCCTTCACACGTTGTATATCGGCTATCAACTAAACAATTATAAATACTTTATGCTTTTGTCTAATTTTATAATAATCTTATTTAAATTAACTTCTCAAAGATGTAATCCAGTTTTCTAAAGGCTTTTTTTCCCTGAGAAGGCAGAAACATTTGTTAAACGTAACCTTGCGAATAAATTACATGTATTCATTTGATTTTTACACCCGTTTGAAAAACAAATTTATTATAAGATTAATTAATTTGGTATTTATTTTTATTTAATCATCGTTCAAACTCTACACTATATCGTTCAATGAAATATAATAAATATTGGCCCATATAAGAATTGAGACCTAATAAGAATTTATTCAGTTAAATGAAGAAAGTTTCAACAAACTATTTTTATTTCAAAGTTACGTTGCATCTAGAGTACATTGTCGCAGTGACATTTTAACAGTTCTAAAATTAGTGCACCTCTTTCTGGGGGGGATTTTACCTTCGTTTTACTTCAAATCTACATATTGTTTTGGTAATTTTGTTTTTTTCTTTAATCGTTCAGCATTGAAAAGATACTTGGTTTATTACTTGTTAAAAATTAAGTCATTATTACTTAATTCGTTTATTGTAATCGATTATTTTGAGTTATAATTTTTATTTACACATTCACTAAATATAGTTGTAACATTTGATTAATTTAAGAAAGACTAATGTTTTCTTTTATTCAGAGATATGCTGAACGAAAATCGAAAAGTTTAATGATATTATCTGTACCTGAGGTTATCAGAGAGAATGCAAACAAAAATCTTTTAGTCAAATATCCCTACAATTTAGGAGGTTAGTTTTTTGTTTTATTTTTGGATAGAAATAAATAAGTTTGATTTACTAAAACTTAACTGCTTATTGGGAAATACTTTATTTTTTTTTAATTTGTTAAATAATTTTATCATGAATGTTAAAAACCATTAAACTTTGTATATTTTGCAGCTTACATGGCATTATCAGGAAATAATTACAAAATGAAGAACAAAGCAATCAGAACATAGATGTTATGCAGAAACAAGATAAAGTATTGAACTAAGTTCGATCAACCATGACCACTTTATGGCAAAGTAAGTCGTTCGGTTTTGGAATTTTCAGATTTACACATATTTAAAATTCAACTTTTGACAGAATATCAATATAGGTATATTAGGGTCCAGGCTAGTCCACTTTAACAGTCACCATTAATCGTCTAGCATCTAAAAAAAAAAGGGTTCAGAAAATGTGGTCATCAGATGAGATGCTGCATACAGTACACTGCATGCATTGCTTGAAATCTTCGCATGCATATTTTGAGAATTAGTTTTATCTTTCTAATGACTGGCAAAAATGATTATATATTTTCTTCAGAATTTTGGCAATACATAGAAAGTGTATAATGAACTGATATGATAATTAGACGAAACCATACCATCACTCCTCCTCAAAACCCATCTCAACATAAATTTACTAGGAATATTTCAAACAAAAGTGTTATATACGGTTAGTATACTAATTTTAATGAAACAAATTGGTGTCTTTATGAAGAAAGTTGTAAAAACCTGTTCATTAAAGTTGCCCTCCCAAGTGAACCGAGTTTCTTCAAACTCGGAATTTTTGGCAATACATTTAATACTAATTAATAATATATAGTTGATAGAATCGTATAATTAATTAAAATAGCACTTTAGAGAACGCATAACCTCAGCCCTCCCCAAAAAAACCCCTAAATGAATTTTAAGTTTAACGAAAATCATTGGAGCCGTTTTCATATAAATTGCAAAAAGAAAAACAACTAAAAATCCATTCTGTAAAGTGGTACTTCCGCTTGACCTATATTGGTGTACTGTTGTTTTCCCTGATAGCACTCAAACTAAATAATTAAGTTCGAACTTCCTGCGATTTTCCCTTATAGAGTTATTTAGACCACACCAACACATGTTAATTTCTAAAACCCATTTTTTGTGACTCAGGCTACCTCAAAATGTGTATTCTGGTGAAAACTGTAAATAGGAAATTTGACAGCTCGCAATACTTGCTGTTACAGCAGTTAGAGGGGATAAAAAAAAAAAAAGCATTGAATAAAGCCACAGAGATAAATTTAGTCTGCAAATCTACAAAACACGGATTTATCTTCTGTCATTGGTGAGATAATAAATATACACCTTCTAAGGTAAGCGAATTTCAGTTTTGCGCTTTTCAATTTGACATTGAAGAAAATATTTTCTTTGTATGGAAGCCATTTTTCGCAAGAATCTCTGAATAAATTCATGTTTTTTAGTTGCAAAAATTTCTTTCTTTAATGTTAATTTCATTCTATATATAATTTATTTTTTCTTACTGCTCTAAGAAGTATTGCGCGCATGTCAAATTTTCAGAGTTGATTTTCACTGGAAATTGTATGTTTTTGGGTCCCCAGAGTACGAAAAAGATATCACTCGCTTGTGTGTGTTTGTGATAGTGAGAGAGAGGAAAAGAACAAAATATCTCAAAAACAAACACTCATAGGAAGCTCAAGGTTCTTCGCGATTTTTACGCAAGTGGTACTAATAATTATTTTTAAAATTCCTATAGGTCGTAACTAGCAACTAATAAATATATATCTGTCACTTTTAATCGTAAAATTTTACAAGAAATGTTTACATTTGTACTAGGAAGATGCAAAGTTAAGCTTTTTTGTAAGGTACCACTTGCCTACAATGTACAGGCATTAAAATCCATATAACTTGAAGAATTATCGGTTATCTTGAAATGCGACTTTAACGAATAGTTTTCTAAGATTTTTGGGATTTTCTCAAAAACGACTCCAATGGTTTTCTTGTATATTTGAAATATTAATAGATCATAAATATTAACATATTTGAAATACTAACTGATTTGTTTAAACTTATTTTATTTGTAAACAATTTTGCCAAAACCAGTCGCATGACTTTCTCTTAATTCCAGTTAATACAATTATAAAAAGCTGTTGGAACAGCCGCTATCGCATTATTTGCCATGTAAGGGAGAAGTGGCAAACTTTAGAGCAGCCACACGCCACGACTTCCTGCAGAGCCAACTCCACCGCATTGGGGGTAGTGAACTCACCGATTTGTCCTCTTTACCACTAAGAAGATATGACTGATGCAGAACCACCTTACTACTTGCTCATGACTGGACGACGTGCGCCACCGACGATCCTTATTTTCTAACTAGCTAAACCCGGTCACGCTTAGCTGTGGCTCAGTCTGATTTTAATTATTAGGGAAGTGAATAGAAGTATTTAGTTAACATAGATTCAGCAAGAAAACACATCATTCAATTTTATACCCAATTTTGCGTTGCTGTGAACTGAAAGGAAAGAAAGAAAAAAATGTTTTTAACTGAAAGTCTTTTTTTATTGTAAAGCTAGTGAATGGACTACATTTTTTGTTTGTACGTTTTCTGCATAAACATAAAGATCAGCTGGTTTACCGACTCTGGATCATGAGACATATAATTGCCTATGAGAGAAGCATTCGTTTTCTAAATTCAAACCGCACACTTGCAAAGTTTGTCCTTGCGCTTTATTGATAGTCATAGCGAACGCAAGGAGTATTGGAAATTGAAGTCGTTTGAACTCGAACGGCATATCTGTCGGAATGAGTGGTATTCGTGGAAATAGTATGTCTTCACCTTTATGAGGTCCAATGAGAATTGTTGCTTCAATTAGATTATTCATCAATTTTTTAACTACTAATCGTGTACCATTGTATAACTTTGGCTGATTAATGTTTCGGAGTAATAGAATTGGCACTCCAATTTTCAAATTTAGAATGTAATGCGGTAATCCAGGAACATGGATTGAATTAAGAAATTCACTATTTCACTTTGGTTCCTCACGGAGTCAATGGATTTGTATGACACTGTTTCACCTGCGATTCTGTTTGAATGAGATTGTTGATATCGAGTGCGACGACATTTTTAGCCGCTAGAATGGTTTTTCCGCTTAACCATTAATGTTGCTTAACGCTTAATGCGTGATTTTGATAATTTGTTTCGATGCTTTGGAATACCTTGTCTTCTAATTCTTCTTTTGAATGTATAATGTTGCAGAAATTAGATGGGAAGGTGATTTTTCCTGTTGCTTGATTTGTAGGTGCAGTGCCGTTACCGACATCGAGTAATTGTCTTTCATAGAACTTTCATATTCGTTGTTAAATGATTTTTTTTTACTGTGCCCCAAAGAGTTGAATATTTCAAGCAGGCATGCAATTCATCAGCTGGTGTTGAGCAAGGTATCACTGGAAGTATTTGCCTGAAGTCACCGGATACTAACACCAATGGTCCACTACATAAAGCCTGATTATTTCGCAAGTCATACAATGTATGGTCTAATGCTTCCAATGAATTCTTGTGAGCCATTGTACACTCATCCCATACAATGATTTTGCACGCCCGAAGAACCTTTCCCATTCCTGATGTTTTAGAAATATTACATGTTTGTTTTTTTGTGAAATATATGTTTAGTGGCAATTTAAAAGCTGAATGCGCTGTTCTAGCTCCTTCCATCAACATAGCAGCATTACCTGAATAAGCAAGTGCTAACGCAATATGGCCATTTGAACGGATTTTAGATAGGATTAAGGAAATTAAGAACGTTTTTCCAGTTTCACCTGGAGCGTCCAAAAAGTAAATCCACCAGATTGTTGGTCACAGCTTGTATGATGGTATGAAACTAACTTTTTTTCTTGAAGGAATTTCAGTGAATTTTCTTGGACGAACAGCTGTAAGTCATTTCTGGTGTATGATTACTCTCTGAGCGTTCTCTCTCGAATGTTGCATTGATCGACCTATTCGGTACTGTAACTCCCAATTGTGCCAACAACTTGCTACACATTGCAAGACAAAGATCCTCAATGAAGATTAGCTCTTCATTGCATATTTCTTCTGTGGAATCGAAGCTATGATTATAAGTTTCTTGACATATTCTGTGCAGAATATCTTCGGCAGAGAGCGCGCCACGATCGCAATGCGTCTGTCTATTTCATCCAAACTCGCGAAACGCTCGGAATTTCCCGGCTCCCGTGGGAACTTCGGAATAAAAAGTATATATAAACACTCTTATATAGAAATGAAACGTTGTATCCGAATTTCAAGTCAATTCATCTACTACATTTCGAGTTTTGCGGACACAAACATACGGATGCTGAATTTTTATATATATATATTAGCAAACTTTATTGGATTGCTAGAACACGTCTTATGACCTAAAAGGACCTAGAATCAGGCGAAGGAAAAAAAAAAATTATAACACTGACCAATTTCTTTATACTCGGTCAGAACACTCTTAAAATGATTTTTCCGTAAATGTGTTTCAAATAAAAATGATCGGTTTATATCTGCGCAGTTAGCATTCAAAGTTTAAAGAAAACTGGTGCATCCGATTTCCAGAAAATCCCCCCCCCCCATTCAGAAGCTAATTCGCTAAAGTTGCACTTCCAGTGAACCAGTTTTCTTCAAAATTTTGAAGTCTACCAATGCCTCTAAAGCATCTCAAGACTGGTAGAACCATAAACAGTACTGAAGTGGTAATTTAGAGGAAAGCATAACGGTACTCTTCCTTCAGCAATCCCCAAAAATCCATTTTTTTTTTTATCAGGAAATTGTTTCAGAAAAAGTGAAAGGTATTTGTGTGTTGATAGTATACAAAGTTTAAAGAAAATCGTTGGATCCCTTTTTGAGAATATCAAAAAACTGAAAAAAAAGAAGAAAAGTAAAGTCCTGGTTGATGGATTTTCGTGACGAATGATGCGATGGTAGTACCTAAAAGGAATATCAAGTTTGAGAGCTTCCTACTATTTCTTATTTTTGAGATATTTTGTTTACATACAGGATCCAATTCACTAAAAAATTTAGCTTCTATAAGAGAAAGTAAAATCTTATTTCAGGGAGGATTGAGGAATCTGCGGCAGGAATAACTATTTCTTGGATGAGAAGCTCTGCAGATGATCCAATCAATGTTTTCACAATCAGATATTCCTATATCCTATAAAACAAGTTAAATATGTGGTTCCATATAACCTATATTTATATCTATAATCTAAAGGCAATTAAAGCTTTGTAAAAATTCCAAATTTGAAGCAAAGTTATCGACTATAATTGCAGTAAAACAAAGTTGTATGAATGCTTCATATATCAGTTCGAGAAAGTTGTTGCATAAATGTTGAAAAAAGATAAAATTTTAGCTTGTAACTTTAAGGAGACTTTCCAGACCTTTGTCCAGAGGAATTTTTTTCTATTTTACCTGTGAACTAGTACAAGATCCAATCCAGTCTGTGAACTTAGATCGTTATATGATGAAATGCACTGTTCATGCAGGTGAAATGTGTGTAGCCTGTTTGCTCTCGGCCCTTCTAAGACCTTTAATATAGTACATCGATCCCGCTGGACACCTTTCTGGTTATACATTAAACAACTTTAAAACATTATTATACAAAAAGTTAATACTTTCTTAAAGTTGTGTGTTATCCGATTGAGATTACTGACAAAGAATTTTATTTTAAGTGTAGACTAATGAAAATCCAAAAATTATTTGTGGTGTTGAACTGATAAATAATTTAATTAAATGCAAATATGAATGACAAGTTAAATTGAAAGGTATCTATCAAAGAACATATTGTTATTCAAAGTATTCACACGTTATGGATTTTTTAATACATTTTTTTAATGCTTTTATGGAGGAATATTGTATAACAAAAAAAAAAAATTATGAATAAACGAAATTAAAGATAGTGATTGTACATGTTTGTTGCCAAACGTGTAAAACGATCATAGCTTTTAATAATTACAATGTTCACAACTCCTTGGTTCCTAACCAATGATTAAATGAATAAAAAAAAAAAAAAAAATAGATCACAGAATTCATTTTTCTAAAAAATAAAAACGAATATATAAACAATTTTATTTCGTTACGTATATAGTATCACAATACATTTTTTTTTTTTAATTATTATTAATTTGTTTAGATATAATTTATAGTTCAACAATATAATTAATATTGTCGCTTATTTTTTGTCACTTTGTTGTATTTGGGACTCACCTAGAAAACCAGAGGAAAAATAAGTGAATAATTCAAAATAATAATATATAATTAATTTCAATAAATTGTTTAGTTCACTCTCAAAAAGAAAACATTAGGCACAAACCAAGCAAGGGTAAAAGGCTGCTGGGAAGTGTGGAAAAGGCAGAGAAAATAAAAAAAGAAAAAAAATATGAAATAATAAATTCACAACACAAACCATAATATATATTTCATCAGTTTATATGTACAAACAAAATGGTAACTAGGTGCAAAAATAAAAATTTAAAGTTTCGCGTGAAAGCATTTTATCAAATAAAAATAATAATAATAATAACAACAAACTATAAAGAAAAAAAAACAAACAAACAAAATGCAGACTACAATCAAACAAAAGAAAAAAAAGTAAACAATAGCACAATTATCATTACAAAAAGGAATTATTGGAGAGAGACAGGCAGGAGTGGCTAAAAATATATAATATTATATTAATTCTTGCAATAAAGCTGTTCTTTCTATTTTGTTATTAGGAATTTAAATTTATTTATTTTGAGAATATTATCAAAATTGGAAACAGTTTAAAAGATTATTGAAGAAATAATGAGATTATTTTTATTTAGAAAGTAATTCAGTTCAGCCAGCATGAGTTCAAAATGCAGCAAGCCATTTTTTAGTTATTACTATTTCCTGATATATTTACAAAGCAAATATGGACGTTCTCTTTATTTAGATATTTACAGTATTTTAATGTTGCATGCTTCAACTATGCAACAAGACTCCATTAACAAGATTGAGTCATCATTCATATGTTTATTTTAATCTTTTTAATTAAACTTTAAAGCAGTAATTTATATTTATACTATTTTTTTTATGATAAGACAAAGTATTTTTCAATAAATTAAAATTATTTAATTTTTTAAAATAATTAAAAGATATTCAAACAAGGATAAAAAGGATGATGGATATCATAGCAAGGAGTATTGCAAGGATTGTGATCATATCTAGGCTGATCAATTGTTGCGAGCATGCTAGCCAATACGCTGTCCAAACAAGACTACCTTGTTTGCTTTCTTCCTCTCGCCAATTAGTGACATCACCGTGTGCGGCGGCCGCCAGACTGACCACACCTGAAGAACTACCATTTCCCTCATCTTTTTTTACCAATGTACCACAATGGTGTTGAGAACTGTGTTGAGGAGAAGGCTCACGTGATGAGGAATCTTTTTCAATGGCTTCTAAATCTATGGGCGTTCTAGATGGTCTGAGTAATTGCTTCTCAACTTCTCTAGGAAATTGTTCATCTACATGTGTATCCGAACTTCCAGCGAATGATTTCCGCTTTTGTACAGCTTCTGCAGATGGACTAAGTGAAACTCTATTTAAAATATTTTGTTTTTCAAATTCTAATCCAGAACCATTGGACAATATATCAAACGGTATATATTCTGATTCGTTATTACATTTAATTTCTGTTTCTTCTTTTATTGAATTTGGTTTGTAAGCAGAGAAAGCATCCAGTTCACATGTTATGGATTCCTTGTTTTCCCTAACTGCCTCTAGCCCGGGACTGCCTCTCATTCTGGAAATGATGTTATTGCTGCTAAGTGATTTAAACATGTCTTCATCTCCCAAACTATTCACTTCTTGTTTATATGAAGTTTGTTCAGGACTTTTTCTCAAAAATGACAACAAGCCACTATCAAAAGATCTAGACATTTCTTTCTCAAGATCATTTGATGAACTTTTGTAATAATCACAATCTTCTGAATTGGTTCTTGTTTTTGAATTTAAATTACTATCATACGGATTGAATGTATCAAAATGATTAGATGTATTATCATTCCTCACATTAAATAACTCATTTGTGACAAAATCCTTACTTCTCAATTTACTATCAAAATCTGGGTCATTACTTCTGGTGTCATTTTTGTATATCTTTTTATAACTTTCAACAAAATGGTTGGTTGAATCATTAGCACCAAAATTTGCAGGAGATCTTACTCTTGAATAGGATTTTCCACTGTTTTCCATATCTACTGGGCTCTTAAGTCTTTGGCGTAAATCATAAGCAGATTTCTCACGAACTCTGTCTGATTCTGTATTGCTATAATCTTGATACAGCTTTTCCTTCCCAAGAAAATTCACAGGACTTCTAGTAATTTTATATCTATTCATTTGTTCCAAATTTGCCTCTCTATTAAGAAAATCTCTATCATTTGAAAATGATTTTGGTTTACCATTGGCTAATAATCCAACAGGACTTCTGGACATTCTCGGAGAATATTTTTCATTAAATGATCTAGATGATTCCAAAGTAGGACTCCTGCTAGTTCTTGAGAACGGTCGTTCAATAAAAGATTGTATATTTTCTTTAGACCCCGACGAATCTGCAGAAATCGTTCGCATTGGACTTCGGGTTGATCTGAATTCATGACCGTTAATGTACTTTTCGTTGTAATTGGATTCAGGATTCGAAGGACTTCTGTAATAACGTATAAATGGATTGTCTTTTTCATATTCTCTGATGTTTCTTGTTGTCCTTGGAAAAGCCCTATCTATAAATGATTCCTTTTCAATTTTCTTGTTAAAATCTGATGATTCAAAAAATTTTCTTCTAGATTCTGCAATATCTAGTCTCCGATTATTATTAACGCTGAGATTATCGGTGCTCGTAGATGATTTAGCACAGTTATCGGTTTGTTTTATAGTTTGAGTTTCACAAGTTTGACAGTTTGCCACAACTACAGGCCGCGTTTCATCATTAAAACCAAAATCATAGTCGAGATTTTTGGTGAGTTCTTTAAGTAGATCTGTCATGCTACGGGAATAGAGCGCTTCTACAGATGGTTCAATTGCTTGTTGCTCTGAAAGCTGACGTAGTTCTTCATCCAACTGTACACTAGTAGCTCTAGCTTCTTCTTCAAGTTCACGAAGTAAATCATTTTCACTAGCACATAATTCAGAAAGATATCTTTTATTGGCTTCTTCTCGTTCGTCTTCTGTTTTCCTTATATTAAACAAGTGTTGTGGTACGCGTAACTCTTCCGGGATATCTTGGAAACTGTGAGATTTTCCTTCCAAATTGTTATTTTGAATGTTGAAGTTATTGTTATTACGAATAAGATTTGTAAGATTGGCAGAAAGTGAGCGCACTGCTTTTTTCTTCTTCAATTCTCGAGCATCTTTACGAAGATTTCTAAATGCTAGATCATCTCTCACAACATCTGGTACTTTGGAAGGTTTAAAATCAAATCTCGGTTTTGGTTCCACGTGTAAGTAATCACTGGGAGGCGATGGCGAAATGGGACCAAGAGGAATACCAAAAGGCGGCTGAGGGTCGGATATTTTGAGAGTATTGTTAGTATGTTGAATCGTTCTGTACACTACGTCATCATTTATAATGTCTGGTTCCTGTCCATTAGATACTGGTGAGTGTGGTGTAATCGGAGGCGGTGAGAGAGTAGGAGAGACTAGAAGGTAACTACCCGCTTGCGACATGAGTTCTCTTACATCCTGACTTGAAGGTTCTCTTTTATTCAACCTTCTGTATGCCATATCATCTTCCAAAGGTCGTTTGTCCTCGCTCATTTCGCTCTGATTATCTTGTCCGTCATCAGAAGCTAATGTTTTACAAAAAGCTTCCAACTCGATCAGTGCTTCCTCCAGGTTGTTTTGTTGGCGATTACGTTCTTCGGAAGAAATCTGCTTTCTGGGTGGTGCAGCGGGCGGTTTTTTAGCGTCTTCAGGAGACTGATCTGTTGGTAGCCATGGTTCACTAATGTATTCAGGCTGGTATCGAGACTTGGTTCTAGGTTGTGGAGGAGCGGTGTATACTGGAGGGTTGTAAACCTTCATAGGAGTTTCAAGTGAGAGAGGTCTTTGTTCTGGTAACTTTCTGGGTGGAGGTGGAGGTGGACTAGATTTAATATTATCAAAAGAAGTTGCTCTTCCCGCAGGTCTCTTTACTTTGGGACTTTGAGCTGGACTTGGTGTTGCTGAACGTGCTTTAGCTCGATATTTTCGGTCGTATTCCTTGCATTCCTGATAAACTATATTCGCGGACCACTTCGATTTATTTCCAACAATATTGTTTTGTAATTCCAGATCCCTCGACAGCCGCCTAATATGGCGCTCGGTTCTAGCAGCTCTTGATCTTCTAGGAAAAGATCCTCCAGAATGTAAAGAACTGGTATAAGAACTTGCCTCGTCTGAACTGGAATCCCTAAGCAACTCCCTGCTTGCTTCAACCTTGGCTTTTATTCTTCTTTTACTACTTCTTTCTGGTGATTTCACAGAATCTAAACTTCTTCCCCTGGGAACATCCCTAAGTCCTGGATTAATTAAAAAAGAATTTGTAACGTCTTTACTACCACGATCACTATGTCGTTTTCTACCTAAGAATCCACGTAATCTATTTTCTTCCTCGTCTGATGAACTATCTGAAGGTTTACGTCTGTTTTTGCTTGAACGTCTGAAAAGATCTCCCCACCAGCGTTTCTTTTTGTTTGGTTTCTCTGGAATCTCCTCGATGGAACACTGGGGCATTCTAGCTGAAACAAAAATATGCAACTGTTAGCTTATTTATTGGAACCAAGATTTTTCTAACTAAACATTTTTATTATTTATACTTTTTATGAATTATTTATAATTTTATTAATAAAATAATAATTATATTATTTTCAATATTTATATATTATGTTGAAAGAATATGTTGTTTGTATACTATAGCCGCTATCATGTTTTCTTTTTTAATATTTCCGAGAGGATGTAAGTAAGCTTTTGGAAGAATTTCTATATGTCAAAAAGGAAATAAATATTTAAATTTGGGCGCATAATCTACGCCCCCCAAAAATACGTTACGATTGTATTTGAACACATTTTTACATATTCATATTCGTTTTTACATATTTTTATACTTTCGCATTTTTTGTAAAATTGTAGTAATGGCAGTTAAAAAAGTTTAATTTACCTTATTATTTATTTAGTAAATTACTTAAGAAGATTAAATAAATTTTGGTTTTTACTTGTTCTTAATGATTTTAAACAATATTTCTAAATATCGAAATTGATGCCCAAAAAAATCTCTAAATACTTTATTTACATCATAGAAAATCAAAAGATAAATTTATTCTTCAATAAAATATAATTTAGAAAAGAAATAATGACAAATAGTTTTTGGTCTCTTCTGCTGATAGCATTAAATACATCACCAGATGATAGTATATAGTTGTTGCCAAAAATGAAGTGGTAGCCTTAGCTAGCGAGCAACACTATAATTAGATGCTGGCAATATTCACCCAGGCCACACCTTTTACACGTGCCCCAACTAACATAGACCACGTGTCTAGATATAAAGTAGTTTATCGTTTGTTAGCTATTTCTTTAAAAAAAAAAAAATTTTTAATAGTAACCATATTGGAATTAAAAAGATTTCATTCGAGCTATTATATTTTTTAATTTTGCTACTTTTTATTATTGCTGCTATGGAAGTAAATGCAACCATTTAAGACTGTCGAAAGTGAGTTTTCAACAGAATGAAACACCATTAAATGATGCTTTCTCGAGTACGCGCTATGTCTGTGAGTGGTGTTTTTTTTACTTTCTTTTTTTATCAAAAACGAAAAATCGCAAATAGTTTAAACTTGATTTGTTTCATTTGGGTTTGAATAGGGGACTTGGGAATAAAGTTTTGATCAAAAAAAGAACAATCGATAAGTCACTATCAATATACTACTGACTGGATTTTCCAGTTTGCTCAGAACTAATGATCTAACAGATCTAATGATTTCCTTTGATCTTGATATATCAATTACTCATATAAAGGATATACAACTCGCGCCGGGGAAGAATTAATTTTTGAAGGATCTGGATAGGGAAGGGATTAGCTCAGTGGTAGCGCGCTGGACTAGTAACGCGGAGATCACGGGTTCGAATCCAGCCGTGCTACCCTTAGATTTTCTCTTCCTAGGAGCCCCTACAGCTCACTGTCCGGTGATGGACAGTGTTGTCTGTAACGGGAGAACACTGTCCGGAGGCCGGCAGTGCACTGAGAAGGCTCCGGCCGCAAATGACCACAGATGTTGAGACGCCTTAAATAAATAAATAAAAAAAAAATAAAAAAAAAAGAAGGATCTGGATTTGTCTACGACATTATTTGCCGCTTTACCATCTGAGGACAACTACATATTTAGTATAATTCTAGCAATAATTAATATTTCTCATTTTAACTTGTTATATAAGGGGAATAAGGGAAAGTCGTGTGAGTGTTTCACACCAGATTTTCATTTTCTCTTACTCTTGGTAACAGGAAGTATTGCGATCTTGTCAATTTTCAAAATTGAGTTTTCACCGGAAGCTAAAACTTGATGTGCCGTGTACGTACTACCACCGCACCGCATTCGACGGTTTCAGACAAAATCCATTAACCTTACAGAATGTTTTTTTTTCTTAGTTTTTTGCGATTTTCTCAAAACGGCTCAAACATTTTTCATTAATTTTATGTAACTATCTAAACACATAAATTCATATCGCTTTTATTTCACACATTTATCCGGGAAAGCTTATTTTTTGGAGAGATTGTGGAGGAGAGGAACTTCCTCTCCTCTAAAATATCTTCATTTTGGATTAAATTATATTAGTTATTTTTTTTTTTTTTTTTAAATCTTCTGTAGTTTTCAATGTTTATTTTCATAATACTTAATATTCATGAGAGAATTTTTTGACAACTTCTAATATTTAACTAAATTGTTACTAACCAAAGTAATCAATCTCTATTAATTTACCAGTTACAATTCCAGTTGATAGCATCTCATATAATATAATGATGCTTTCTAGAGTCTTTTAAATTTGAAATTTATCTTGTGGCAAGATCAAAATAGAAAAATATTAAATTTGTTCGTTGAAGTGGAACAAAGTGAAAGGTATATTATTTAATGGAAACTATTATGTTTTTTAGAACGTAAAAAAAAAAAAAAAACCAACTTAATATAGGTCAATCTAACATGCCATTTCGCTTTCGCTCATTTCCGAATGTGTACAGATGAGTCCGTAGATTGTACTTAAGTTCATAGTTTGCAATGTTATAAGGAACTGAATTGAGTGGTACATACACTCGGAATCGCCTGAGCTATAGGCAAACTGGACAAGTACAAAAATTTAGAGGTGCATTATATTTGTATAATGTATAAAAAAGTACGTAAATAATAAGTGCTGTATTAAATGCACAAAGCGTCTTGCAATAAAAGCAGAGGAATTTATGGCTAAGAAATATTCAAATTTGACTTTTAATGTTGTTTGTTTCATTTTTACTTTCTCTTTCGGCTGTAAGACGAAGTATTGCAATTGTATTTCCTTTCGATAGCGAGTTATCACCGGAAATGCACGTTTTGAAGTTTCCTGAGTCCGAAAAAGTGGATTATCCAGAATTTGAAAACGATATTATGTATATATATGTGTGTATGTAAATAAATGTATGTATGTGAACAGTATAGCTCAAAAACGAAAAATCGCAATTCAAACATGACATTCTGTTTGGGTATCATAATGGGATCCGACAGGAAGTTATCTGTCAAAATTCCTCAACCAAGAAATACTTTATTTTCGGATTTTTTTTAGTTTTTTACGATTTTTTCGGAAATGGCTCCAATGATTTTCTTTAAGCTTAGCTAATGAACTAGTCATATAAAGAGGTACGACTTTTATTTGAACCATTTCTCCGGAGAAATTCATTTAAGAGAGCTTTGGTTTGGGGAGGGGGGTAACGTTTTCATTAAAAATGCTATTTTAGTTATTATACAATTTTATCATCCAAATAATATTAATTAAAATTAAATATTGTAACGTTTTTCCCTCTATACTAGTTACTGCAACAAGTTTTAAGTGGGTTCGTTTAGATAAAATATCTAAACTTCAATAAGAAAAACATCAATTTATTGTTTTACACAATATATTATAAATACAACACTTAATAATAATTAATTCACAGTTTAAACCACAAAAATTCACTTTGTTCACTTTTTATACACTTTCTACAAACGTACACTTTGTTTGTAACAAGAAACTCCCTAAGCTCTCTGTGGTCCCACTATTTATACCGGTGGAGAAGGGTCTAGAACTTTCTCGATTCTTCTAGAAAGAGCTAGAGCGCGCCGCCAGCGCTTCCTAGCGGCCACTAGGAGAACTTGAGGTACCTGCTTTCTCTCGTAGGTGGCACCAGTGGTTGCGTTACAATTTGTTGCCAAAATTTAATGTTTGAAGAAAATGGAGAGACCAGAAGTGTGTTTTTACTGTAGTTTTTTCAGTTTTCGGCGATTTTCTCTATAAAAACACCAATGAATTTCATTAAATTTGTTAGACTATCTTTGAGTGCACAATCAAACTTTCGGATTAAAACTTTTTCCCCAGAAAGTTCATTTAAAGAAGTTTTGATTAAGGGAAAGTTTATGCTTTCCTCAGAAAAAAATCATTTGATTAAGCTTAGATTGTCTCCCATTGATATAAACTTAACAACTAACTATTTATCAAAAAATTGAAGTTTGAAGAAAATTTGTCAGTTATAACCATTTAGACTTGAGTAAGAGAAAGCGATGTGAGTGTTTCATACCAGATTTTTTAGAAATTATAAACTTATGTATATGATTTATATATTAGTAAGATTGCATTATATAAGTAAAATAGACTGGTATATTCTTTTTTCAATTTCTCTGAATTTGCAAAAATTAAAATCTGCCAGATCAGGGAAAACTGCGAGGATTAATGTTACATTAACTGCACTTCAAATGGTCTAATAATATTAACTAGATTGAATTACCGATACTTTTTACAATTCCATTTTTGCTACATTTTAGTTCACAATATTCCCGTCTGGATTTCATGATTTTAAGCAGTCTACTGAAAGTTCCATTACCTCATGTGCGAATGAAAAAATTTTGAGGTTGTAGCTTTAACTTATCAGCTAAAGTAGTCTTCCTAGTGGATGCGTAGTTTGCTCAAGAGGCACCTAGCAATAATCGAACAACCCACTACTGAGAGTAGTATTCAGCTTCATTCAGAGTAACTTCAATGCTTAAATAAGATGCCAACTAAAAATAAGGCTTTGAATTTGTTCTATCCTCATTATCTATCAGGGTCTGTTAGAATGGCTATTTTTCCGTCGAGTTTCTGGGTTTGAAACCGCTTCAGTGGTTAGCTAGAACCTGAAATTGGCAATGAGCTTCACTGAGGGTCGTTACACCTTGAAAGCTAATAGAGCAAATGATAAAACATCATTGGTTTGCTCCATTAGCTTTCAAGGTGTACATTCTGAAGAAGCTCATTGCCATATGGGTGAAAGGTCAGTTTCTAGCTAACCACTGACGCGGTCTCAACCCGGAAACTTAAGTGTTTTTCTAAGGAGGCCACTCTAACAGACCCTGATAGATCATATTTCCCTTTGCTAACTGGCCATGACTGCCAAAAGGCCAACATGTGCCTTATTGTAGTCGCTAAGCGGTTATACCACTGGACCACAGCAATAGAATGGGTGCCGCTTCTTCATGCATGTAGGGTAGCAACCGAACACTACACAAGAATCGAGCAACAATCCGCTCTTTAAGGGAAAGCAGATGGCAAATAGCTAATTAGCCAGGATAGGTGTGTATTTAAAAAATAAAGGGTATTTCAAAATATATTCTTAATAATTCTGTCAATCATGGATCTGAGAAAGCATACTGTATAAATCAAAGGTCCTTCCGCCGGCGTAGAAAAATATTCAAAAGTGTAAGCTTAACGGACTTGAATTAGCATTGCAAGTGCTTGAATCAATAAAGAAAACAAAATAAAAGTCAAATTCTCTTCAATACTCTTTAAGTATTCTTAGGAAAACATACTTAATTTCAACATAAAAGTCATTCTGATAACGCAACACTTATATATTTTTTATATTGAAAGCGTTTTATATTATTTATATAGAAAGCGTAAAATAAAAAGTAATAAAGTAAACTATTTGATTAATATGAATTTCTCTCTAGTGAATGTGTCCTTGATAAAACAATGAATATTCTAAATATAGGTTGAATAGATAGAGAATATCTATGAGGTCCAAAGTTTGAATGTTGATGACAATACATGACTAGTCGTGCTGATATGTCTGTCTGATTAGTTTTCCGAATGGAGAAGTGTACACAATAGGAGACATAACTGCTTGGTCCGTTATCACAAACTATACAACCAAGCTGTCCGTCAACTTTCCTTCCCCCTGGTTGATGTATCTTCCACACGTATAGCGATTCAAATGATATATAGAAAGCCTACCAAAATTTAACTTCTTGATACCCAGAATTGCTTATATTAACTTTCCTTGTTGCATAGTTTATGTAATAGGTCAGTGTTCACATATAAATGTATTTGAACGTTGTCTGTTCTTACATCTATAATTGCGAGCGTGAACGTCTTAATTAAAAACGAAAGATCCCAGGAAGTTCGAGCTTGATATTCAGAATCGCCAGAGAATCCGATATAAAGAAAGGTTATGGTCAAAACCGTCAACCGACCGTGCTATTTTTAACCTTTTTTCTTACTACTGTTAAGAGGAAGTGTTTTGAAATCGGACATACACGTTTTGAAGTCCCTTGAATCCGAAAAAGTGTTTTTTAGAAATGTGTGGGCGTGCGAGTAGTTAGCGTGATTTAAAAACGGAAAATAGCAAAACGTTCAAACTTGATATTTCGTTCATGCTTCACACGGAACGCAACAATAAGTTTTTGGTCTTATCGGAAGTACCGCTTTACTGAATAAATTTTTGAGTTGTTTGTGATTTTCTCGAAAATTGCTCAGAAACTTCTCTTTAAGCTTGGTATACGACAAAGCATAGAAAGCACAAAAACAGGTCTGAGGTTAGGGTTTCCTCTAAACTGCCATTTCAGTTTACTGCCATGCAGACCATTTTTCAGTTTTGTTTTTTTTTTTATGTGATTTTCTCCATGATGATGGGTTTCATGTAAGTTGCTATACTAACCATGAATACAGAGATCTATCACATAGCCGGTATTTTATCCGTCGTAGCATGCATATTGATCTTGTTCCTGACCGGTTTCGGATTCTCATCCATTGTTAGAGCCAATTCACCAATTCGTGTAGAGAGTTCACTTCAACGAAATGTTTCTATTACACTCACACTTGTTGTTGTATATATGAGGGGTGGTGATTATAAGGTTATGTTACTATGTGTGTGTGTGTGTGTGTGTGTGTGTGTGTGTGTGTTTCATAACAAAGTGGAATTATTATAAACTATAATTAGACATTAGAAAATAGTGTATAATAAATAGCATGTTTGTAGAATACTTTATAACTAAATTTTAATTTAATTAATTAACTTAATAAATTAAATTTTAGTTATAAAGCTATTTAGTTATAAGTTATTTAGTTATAAAGTAAATTCTGTTGATAAGTAGAAAAGTATATTTTAAGGTGAATTAATTATTTTATTCCTTTTGAAAGGTATATTTCAAGGAAAATAGGCTTAAGAGATTCTTAGTTGAGAAAAAGAAGCTTAGGAGATCATTAAATATCAACTATTCCGAAGTGGTACGAGTGAATGCCCAAATAAGATGAAGGCTATGAAGAAGTAAATGTTCATCATCTTTTTTAAAATCAAGCAACTTTTGTTAGGGAATGGCATGGACAAATGAATGTAAATATATAATTTTTTACACAGAATTTATAAGTAAAAATAAAAATCTCTATTTAAATGCGTTGAGGAGAAATTGAATTCAATAGAATAATCTAGAAAAGATATGCAATCTCCATTGCTGAAAGTGACACTGTATGATTTCCATTTTAAATGACAAACCACAAGCTGAGTGAGCACACACTCTTACTCGTCTGATTGTGGTACACATAAATAGCCATCGCCACAGTGTTACCTATTATTTCCAAACGAAATAAAGACTGGTATCCACTTTCTCTAATTGCACAAGCACAATCACTCACTAACTTTCCTTAATTCTGGTCAATATTAAATTGTTAGGTTTTTGATTATAAACAGATTAATGTGAACTTCTAAATAGGAAGATATTAACGCTTTCTTAATGAATGTTCTGTGTTTGGAAGTAAAATTGTAAGTAAAATTTTGAAGCAATAATTTCTATTCAATGTAAACTTGGTCACATTTTTGTATTTTATTTTTATTCGCTGGTATAAACTTATGAAATTGAGTTTTCATAGAAATGATAATATTTTCTGAGGTTCCGTGAATAAGATAATTTTTTGGGAAAATGGTTGTGTGTGTGGGGGGGGGGGGGATGAACAACGAATCATCGCAGGGACCTCAAATTTAATAAAATCATTTAAATACCTTCATCTCGATTTTCGTCAGTATTAGACCGGATTTGATAGTTTAGACCAAATAGTTTAAGAAATATCTTCATTGAAAAGATTAACCTTCCAGAAAAGTCTCTTATCAGTGAATAAATAAAAAAAACATTTTAGCGTAAAAAGTAACTAAAAGTAAGATTAAAAAGTATAAGTCATCCTAATGTGTGTTATTTCCTATTTGTTATTAACTTTCATTCCAAAAAAAGGCTTGAAGGTAAAAGCATAGGAGTAAATGGTACTCATGTATGTAACTCAAGATTTAATAAATGTTCTAAATAGCCTTCATAAATTCAGTTAAACCTAGAAAGAATGTTGTAATCTCCTGAAAACTTTAACTTAAAGCAAACAAGAAAATATATTCCAACAAACGCAAATATTTTAACATTATTTATCCTTACTTTCTTCTTACTACGATCATGTCACTTTTTTTGCAAAGCGCGCAAGTATTTATAATGTGAACAGATCTATCATTTTTACTTTCTCTTATTTCTAGTAAGAGGAAGTATTGTAATCGTGCCAAATTTTCGATATCGAGTTTTCACCGGAAATTTAAGGACCCCTAAGTCCAAAAAAGTGGTTTTTAAAAAATGGTGTGTGAACAGCACAGCTCAAAAACGAAAAATCGTAGAAAATCCAAACTTGATATTCCGCTTAGGCATCACCATGGGATCCGACAGTAGGTCATCTGTCAAAATTCCTCTACCCGAAGTACCACTTTACTGAATTTTTTTGTTTTCACTTTTTTGAGATTTTCTCAAAAATGGCTCCGACGATTTTCTCCAAACTTGGTATAGCAACTACACATACAAAAATCTACAACTTTTATTTGAAACGTAAACAATATTTATGTTAATTAAACAAGCTAAAAAATTAGTTGGCTGGGGCCAAAGAAGAAACTTTTTATTTTTTAAAAAGTTTATTCGACGTTTCGGACACCTTTGGTGTCCTTCCTCAGGAACTACACAAAAAAAATGTGGATATAAAGAAAATTGTATGATAAACTTAAAACATATAACAATTAAACAATATCAGAAAGATATGATACCTGTTAAGGAAGAATGGAGAGTTAAATGCTGGAGGAGGTTACTGTTTGGTTGTAGAGTAAGGTATGCTTGCAAAGAAAACAGAAAGGGGAAATTTTTTCAAGTTGGGAAATATGAAGAGTGGTGTAAATGAAAAACAAATCAATTAGTAATTATAAGAGAAATAAATGTATATAAATAAACTAGAAAATGAGTGGAAGGTATGTGTAATTTCGTTGGAGGGGGCTTTTATGAGGAAGCGGAAAATGTCGTTGTAAGAAGAGGTAATGACGTCCTTGTCTTTTTTGTAGTTGATAGAGTTAGGGTTCAGGTTAATGTGGATGGATGCAGAAAAAAGTCGCTTCAGATGGTTGGGTGGTTAGGACAGAAGCATTTCGGAAATCAGAGGACTGGGCAGGGGTGAGTGCTAGCGTACTGGACTCCTACGGGGAGGACCCAGGTTCGAGTCCAGCTGTGCTACCCTTAGATTTTTTCTTCCTATGAGCCTCTACAGCTCACTGTCCAGTGATGGACAGTGTTGTCTGTAACGAGAGAACACTGTCCGGACGCCGGCAGTGCACCGAGAAGGCTCCGGGCGCCAATGACCATAGATTTTTTCGCGCATTAAAAAAAAGAAAAAAAGTGAGTGCATGTTTTGTGAGGGCTGTACTGTCAATTTTTTTGTTAGCTATGTTTAGTTAATGTTGTCTAAGTCTCCCCTACATAACTTGCACTCACCCTGGCCCACTTTTTTGATTTCCGAAATGCTTCTGTCCTATCCACCCATTCCAACGAACAAGTTGATTATACAATCCTGCCAACCAAACAGAATTAATTAGAAATTAATAGATGGCCAAATTCCGAGTTTCAAGAAAATTAGTAAACCGGAGCGCTTTTTCTGATAGTTTTTTTCAGTTTTCGACGGATTTCGACGAACACCGACGAATTTCATTAAATTTGGTACACTAACTATAAAATTTGTCAATTATAATTTTGAAACTAAAGTAAGAGAAAGTTGTGTGCTAGATTTTTATTTGAAACGTTTGTCCGAGTAAATTTATTTTAGAGGTATTCTGGTGATTTTAGGCTTCGCAGTAAAGTGCCTTTTAGTGGTATCACTTATACACTTATAATTAGTTATTATATCGAATTATAATTCGATAATTCGTTATTATATCGAATGTCGAGAAAATCGCAGAAAAATTAAAAAAATAAAAAAGTTCAGAAAATTTGCACGTTCGGTTTAATCGATTTATCTTCTCTCATTTTAACAACATATTTATTTATTTCTCCTTAACATTATGGACCCATTTAAACAGGCCACTTTTGAAATAACTCTTAAACGAAGAAAGATATCAAAAAAGTGAACATAACGTTTGTTGAAGTATTTGCGCTCTAGGTTATGATGGGGTTAATGTTATTTGATGTTATTGCCGCCTTGCACCTGAAATCGATGATTGAAAGTTCCTTTTGACCCCCACTTTTTACTATTGTATTAAAAAATGCTAAAAAAATCAAGAAAAATTCCGTTAATTTCACTTCAATATTTTAAACCGTTGCCGAGATATTCAATCATAAAGATTAAATTTTCGTCGTTATTTTCCTATTTCTTTGTTTCATAAACTAAAATTAAAAGCGGATTTTCTTATTCATTTGTAATAAATAAGAGAGTTTAAATGTTGACAACACTTAAAACCTATTTTAGAACCATTAGGGACTTAATCAGGTAAAACATCATTAAAACAAAACTATATTCCAATTTACTTACAAAAATCTATAAAAAAAATATTTCCTTTTTGTTCAAAATGACCTCAGCGGCATAAGCGCAGTCGCTGCCCAACAGATGAAGTTGCTAACCGTATCATGTCTGCCGGAATTGCTAAGCAGGTTTGGATTAAGTCTTCTCTAAGTGCTTCTGGAGTTGTTGGTTCCCTGACATAAATTTTTTCTTTGAGATATCCCCGAAGAAAAAATTCAAGAGGGTTTTAATCTGGCGAGGAGAAAAGTAAACGAGATGTTCAGTAGTTGCTGGATCTGAAGTCAGGAACCGGTAAGAATTAAGAAAAACCGCTTTTAATTTTAGTTTATGAAACAAAGAAATAGGAAAAAACGATGAAAATTTAATATTTACGATTGAATATCTCGGCAACGGTTGGAAATATTGAAGTGAAATTAACGGCATTTTTCTTCATTTTTTCAGTAGTTTTCAATACAGTAGTAAAAAGTGGGGGTCAGAAGGAAATTACCACATTCAACCACCGATTTAAAGTGGAAGGCGGCAATAAAATCAAATAGCAATAACACCATCATAAACTAGAGCGCAAATACCTCAACAAACGTTATGTCACTTTTTTGATATCTTTCTTCGTTTAAGAGTTATTTCAAAAATGGCCCGTTTAAATGGGTCCATAATGTTAAGGAGAAATAAATAAATATGTTGTTAAAATGAGAGAAGATAAATCGATTAAACCGAACGTGCAAATTTTCTGAACTTTTTTATTTTTTTGCAATTTTTTCGAAATTCGATATAATAACGAATTATCGAATTATAAATCGATATAATAACGAATTATCGAATTATAAATCGATATAATAACGAATTATCGAATTATAATTCGATATAATAACTAATTATATATAAGCCTTCAATTTTTATTTAAAACTTATTTTTTAACGAGATTCTGTTGAAGCTAAAACAAGCTAACCTCTAAAGTACCATTTCATTATGGTAAAGCCCCCCCCAACTACTTTTATTAAATGGAATGCAACTGAAAATATTAAATAAAAATTCAGACTTTGAAGAAAAATCTTCATTTACAACCATGATAATTATAGTGAAATTGTCATGTAATTTAAATACTAGAATTTTTAAAAAAAATTTCTAAGAATTAAAATGCCTAGTATGTTTTTGTTGGCCTCTGTCACAAAAACAGCTGTTTTTTAACAGCAAGGCAGGTCTTTTCTGAAATAAAGTCTATTTTTTTTATGTATTTTTATTAGCAAGCTTCTTATTGCAATGTTGATAATGTTAATTCTTATTGTAATGTTGATTCTTGGATGATAATGTTAAGAATTTATGACCAAAAATAGAATCACTTTCTTTGTTATCATTAATATATTGTCATTAAATAATGAGTCATATATGCGACAAAATTGACAAATTTAGCAAATAAATATTACTTCTAATATATCAAGATGAAAAAATATTATGATAGTTTACTTTAAAGTAAAAAAGTATGATAATGACATATGATAAATATATTCTCTTCCTCTTCTAAAACTCTAAAAGAATTGCAGTCTCTTTCAACATATTATTTTTAAGCAACTTGACCTACATTTACTCTTTTTTTTATTTTTTGTTTCCTCTGACATGTAAATAATCTTTAAAAAAGAAACAAATAAGGATCGTGAGACAAATTTTTTTTTTTTCATTCAGTATAAACAATAGTTGTAGGTATATTTTAACCCCGAGATAAATAGAATAATCTGACATCCCACTAAGACTTGATAATTGACATAAAGGAAGTACTAATGTTATAACAGCTATAATTTGAAAAGTCATTTAAAATGTGTAACTCATTCGAATCTACGGATGAAATGAAAGTGCATAATAAGCTGAAAAAAATTACTAATGGATTTAGCAGCTTCTTGTCGATGACACCAGTGTTTTCTTCAGTATGACGCATGATTTCCCAACTTTCTACCTTATAGACCTTACTTGCTCAACAATTATTCCCAGATTTATTCCTTATATTTCCTCATCTCTCGAAAAAATGCTCCGCCTCCGTTTGAAAAATAGGCTTTTAAGGCTGTAAGTTATAACTTCTTTCATTCAGACTTCTGAAATAAACTTGAATCCATCAAATATTTTAAATTAAACAAATGATTCAAATGCTATTAATTTTAAATTATATATGTTTATGTTATAGTATTGAATGCCACTGATACTATGTACATTCTCTTGTAGGCATTTCAAATTGGCTGCATCCCAGGCCTTGATACTATTACTGTACATCTGTTTATTCTCCTATCACATCTTATTCAGCCTAACGGGAATCCTATACCAGTGAGTATCAAATTTGGTGTATTTGTCTTCTTCTTTTTTTTTTATAATATGGATACTTTTAATAGTACTTATTATAACTCAGCATTTAAGAAAAATAAATTATTTTATTTCACATTCAGTGGTCATAAATGGTTTATGACAAATCAGTAACATTATATGTATTCTCTGAGACAAATACTTGAAAAAACCCTCTAATATGGGCGCTCGGACCTTATTATCTGTTTCTTGATTTCCAATCTGCTTACGATAAAGTTAATCGACAGCGGTTATTTAATGCTGTGAAGGAGTTTGAAATCCCATCCAAACTCACCAGCTTGTCAGAATGTTCATGGGTAAGTACAAAGTGCTGGGTCAAAGTCTAAAATCAACTTTCCGATATAAATAGTCTGAGATAAGGCGATGCGCTCTCGATTCTTCTGTTCAACGTCGCGCTAGAAAACGTTATTAGAGATTTGAAGATAGAAACCAATGGGCACATATTTAACAAATATGCCCAATCACTAGTATATTACAAGCAGAACAGAGGAAGAATTGAAGCAGGATTGGCACTGGATTAATTCAGCAAGAAAAATGGGACTGCTTATTGACGGAAATAAAACAAAATATATTATTGCTGGCAGCTCTCAATGTGACACCTCACACACACACACACACACACACACACACACACACACCAGATAAGCAACTACAGCTTTGAAAGGATCCAAGAATTTGTATATCTAGGCAGAACTAAATTAGTAGGAGAATACTAGCAATAAATAGGAGCTGCTTTGACTGCTGAAGCATTTTAGTTCTAAACTGATCTCCAGGGATACCTCTAAAGTTAACCTCTATAAAACTTAGACCCACATCAACTTATGGATCCGAGTGTTGGGTTCTCGCAAAAAAATGATGACGCACGGTAAAAACTGGAGGAGGAGCCACAACATAGAGCTGTATGAGCTATAAGAAGATACACCTGTGATGTTGTATGCAAAGATTAGCAGGCTTTGATTGTCTGAACTCGTATAGTGGATGGAAGAATAACAGATACAAAAAAGAATAATAAACCACCGGCCCATGGAAAAGCGCAGAGTGGGAAGACCAAAATCTAAATGGGTCGACCAGATTGGGAAGGATGCCAGGAAATTGAGTATGCCCCAATGGTGGGCAAATGCACTGGACAGGGGCAGTTGGAATAAGTTTCTAATGGATCCCAAGGCTCGCGGAGGGCTGTAGTGCCGCAGATGTATATTATTATGAATTAACAGTTAAGAAAAACAAAGTATGTTTTTATTCCACATTCAGTGGCCATAATTGTTTATGACAAACGTGTATTATACGTACGTATGTTTATGCGTCCTCTTTTATATTTAATTCTAATTAATATATTTAGAAATGCAATGACTTGCTTTCAGACCTTATAAGGTGACATCTCATTCTCTGGATTTGCATACATTAAAATGATTAGGCCAGGGACAGTGTTCATAAAAATGTGTACCAGTTGTCCTCGTAAGTTAAAATCATTAATATTATACATATGTAAATAGAGGGAAATATTATGTCATTGAGCCCTTCAACAAGGTTTGTTTATAAACAAATTAAAATAATGTAATAACAAAAAATCTGGTGTGAAACACTCAAATAACTTTCTCTTACTCCAGTTCTCAAAATTATAATTGACAAATTTTATAGTTTGTGTAACAAATTTAATGAAATTCGTCAAAAACTGAAAAAACTGTCCAGTAAAAGCGCACATCCGGTTTACTAATTTTCTTGAAGCTCGTAATTTTAGCCATCCATTTATTTTTAATTAATTTTGTTTGGATGATAGAATTGTATAATAAATATGATAGCACTTTAGAGAAAAACATAACCCCACCCCTCGTCCAAAAGTGCACTTAAATAAATTTTCCCAGAGAAATGTTTTAAATAAAAGTTGTAGATCTTTGTATGTGTAGTTTATATATGAAGTTTCAAGAAAATCGTCGAAGCCATTTTTGATAAAATCGCGAAAAAGTGAAAAAAATCATTTAGTAAAGTGGTAATGTAAACGCACTTCTGGTTATCCGATTTTTTTGAAACTCGGAATTTCAACAACATATTCAATTCGAATTAACATTATTTAGATGATAGAATTGTTTAATAAACTGAAATAGCACTTTAGATGAAAACCTAACCCTACCCCCTCCCCCATAACTGCCCTTAAATGAATTTTCCCAGAGAAACATTTAAATAAAAGTGGTAGATCTTGTATGCGTAGTTGATACCAAGTTTTGAAGAAAATCGTCGGATCCATTTTGAGAAAACGCAAAAAAGTAAAAAAAAACTAGTAAGTGTACTTCCGTTGAGGATTTTGACAGATGAGACACCGTCACATGGGATACCTAAACGGAATATCAAGTTTCATTTTTCTACAGTTTTCGTTTTTGCGCTATGCTGTTCACATGCATACATATTTATACACGCGCGCGCGCACACACACACACACACATTTGCTAGAAACCTTTTTTGGACTCAGGCGACCTCAAAACGGATATTTCCGGTGAAAACTCGATATCGAAAATTTGCCACGATTACAATACTTCCTCTTACTAGGTGTAAGAGAAAATAAAAGCAATCACATTCAGTGACAGGATCTATGAGCATATTATTCGTTATTTACATAAAACCCACATTAATTGTATATTTTTAACCCTTTTTTTACTGTTGTAAAAAGTTACAATGTAACTTTCTGTTACTACTGCGATCGTGTCAAGTTTTCTAAATTGAGTTTTCACCGGAAATAGTTATTTTATTTTATTTTTTTTTTTGTAATATTATTAAACAGCACTAGGTTATCCTTAAACTTGATGTACTAAGTATAGATAAACCTATTTACTTGTAATATCTTTCTAAAAAAAACAAAACAAAACAAAAAAACTAATTTAGAGTTTTTTTGGGGTGCTGAGAAGTTAAGCTTGCCCCTCTATAGTGCCAAACAGTATATTTACGGTTCCTGGAGGAGTTAAAACATTTAATAAAAATGTTTACTTGTAGTGTGTAACAAAAATATTACGTTGAAATAAACTCAATGTAATTATAAATTATAATTTTTTACTTTCTCCTATTTTGTTTTTATTGTTTTTAAGGCGGTAGTAAATCTTCGTCACTCAGTTTTTTCCAATTTTATTGCAATCCGTAACACCCTTCCTCCAGGCTACTATACTGCTTTCTTTTTTTCAAGTACCCTCTACATGAATTGAATTTAAAAACCATGTAATCCTGTCACAAAATTTGATGAACGCATTCTGATATATCCGGCACATTTTCTGCCTTACTCCGGGACTATACACATTCCGACCTTGTAAATATTGGACGAGTTTTGTTGCGAGATTAAATTCCATTTTTGGAAATCCTGGCTCTCTCTCTTTAGTTCAGTGATGATATAGTTGTTGTTTTCCTTTGGTCAATACAAAAAGTTTACATCCTTGGCTGGTAATTTGTGGCCATTGTTTGTGATCAGTATATTTCATATGTAGCTAATGAGTCTTTCATTATTTCTATTGTGTTTGTCCTTTAACACCTAACAACTACAAACTACCTTGTCCTTTTTATAAGAACTCACAAACTCTATATGCAAACTCTACAGTGTTCGGCGGCGGCGGCGGCGGGGGGTTCCAAGAATATATTCGGGTTTCCTCAGGTTCTGCCGACTTCCTGGCATACTTGCAATTTCTCTCACATAATATGGAAATGCCGACATAAATAATAATAATATACGTAGAATGAATTAAAAGCTTGCTTAAAAAAAAAGAAGACAATATTTTAGTTATGAATGCATTCATCTTTTACGAAGAATTTTTAGTTCATTTTTTACGGTTTTCTATTTAAATTTAATCATTCTTGATGACATTAATCATTTCCCTGGTCGGTAAGCAAGTAATTCACTGAAGCAAAAAATGTTGAATAGGTGATAAATTGATGTTCGCACAATATTTTCCTCCTTCAATATTCTGGATACAATAGGGCCGCTAAGGGTGGAACAACTCACTCCGTATAGAGCCAGTACTAATAATAAAAGTCTGTGCTAATTCACATTTCAAAAGAATTACTTTACTCACGTATCAAGCACAATGCTCAAAATATAGGTATTATTTTCTACTATTCCATCTTGGTCTGTATTTCAACGTCTCGTTAATAACAACAGAAATCCTTGGTCGGCACAAAATCCTATCACCCTAATTACATTTCCCATGCACTTGTAAATCTTTTTTGTAAAAAGAAAGATATAGTTCATTAGTTGAGATATGAAATAAAAAATGAACTATATCTGGTGCTATATGCTGGGCAAGAGAAAGGTTCAAAATGTGATTTATTCAGCCTCTTTTCCTCCTGACCCAGGCAAGTATCGTTTTAAACCTGCGTAAACGCCTCGAGCTTGTGAGATGATAGAATGCCAAGGTATTGCCATGATCTATCTAGAATCAGCTCTAAATGAACCATTCCACTACAATTTCATCAAAGTCATGGAGGATTAGCTAAGTGGTTAGTAGGTTTTAATTTTATTAGTTAAGACAGTTGAAATAAACTTACTTTCCGATAGAAATAGAAATACTGTTTTCATTTTTCAGTTCTGAATTCTCATTTCGTTCGATTCGATAAAACATTCTCGATCATCATTTCTCGATCGTTCGATAAAACTTAAATTACGTAGGTTTTTAAGAAGACAGCTCAACAGCTCAAGCAATTGAGGATTTCTGCGATGTTAACTTGTAGGATACTTTCTGGGTATCGTCCCAATCTTCTAAGGATGGCAGTTTATAATCGAGCATATATTCGAGCCTACTCAGCTAAAAGTTTTCTATAGGCTCAATTAGGGCTATCAAATCAAGAAATACCCATCCTCAGAACGTAATCTACTTTCAAGGCAATTTTAGTATTATCTAGTAATTAATTGTATACCAGTACTTCATAATATAAAAATGCTATGGGCTTTATTAAATCATGTAAATTATTCCTCAGCATGTTGATTTGAAATTTAAAAATAGATATGACAGATTGTATGATGCCATTAACAATTACTGAATTTTTTTGTTATCTTTGGATTATTAACTAGTATTAATTAAAAGTACACTACATTCTCTTACAGCAAACAATAGGAGAAAGCAAAATTTGGCTTGCTTTTTCAACATTTCTCAATTTTTAAGTGACATTCTTCAAACGTGCAGTTAAACAACATTAAATTGTTCTTATCAATACACACATCTGGAATCGTCCATTTTCTAAAATCTGCAATCTTGAAATAAATTTTGGTAGTCGACTGTATGTCGAAGATGAGATTAAGAATATATAGGAGCTGTTATTCACTAAATTGCTATAAACCAAACAATTCACGAAAGTGATAGGTACTCCCGGTTATGAATTGTCTTCAAGCTCAGTATTGTTTGAAAACATCCAAATATAACTTATATAATAAAGACAGTAATATAGTGAAACGCTACTTTTTTTTTTGTATTTTGAAAGGTCCTTTGCATCTGAACTATACTAAATAGACACTTTACCTTTATAAAACAACTCTATATTATTGAAACGAAGGAACTCTAATGAAATACTAGCAAAATAGATGGTATCTCAACCTTATAATTTCATGTAACCCTAAATTACTCTTATTTTTGCTGTTGGGTGGAGTAGTTGATGTTTATCACTCTGTTTACTGGGTTATTTAACCTATAAATCACAGTCATAAATACATTATTTTCCTAATACTGATTGTAATAGTTACATTCATACTAGTAAATACATTCATCCTTATAAATGCAAGGGTACGTTTTGAACAACCATTTACAAAAATAATTGTTTGCCGATTTCCAGAAATATAAGCGTGGAATTTAAGCGATATACTATTTAAGCGTTTTATACATGCCCACATACGCATACACACCATATGAGTGAAAAATTAATTTCATAATTTACCATGAATGCGTTATTATTTTATAGTAGAGGGAAACTGAAAACATATGTTTCTGCAAATAGCCAAGATATCTGCGGCAGTTTTGCGGATAATTCAGTAAAAATGCTACTCATAGTGAGTTAAGTTGATAGTTTATTTGAAGCCACTCAAACAGCTTGGTGATAAAGTGCGCTAAGCAACCACTTTACTTTGTAGTCGACATATAACATTCAAAGAGAACAGATGGAAATGTAATAACACCATGGACAGATCATTTCTGCCAGCCGAGTGGAAATGATACAGTAACTGTACTAGTGCCAAATATGTAAGTAGTTTTTGCAGACGAGTATAAAAAAGCCTTTATTTTAAAGATGTACGTAACATAGAATTCTCTAGCTACCTCATCAGATTTTCATTGCAAAGGGCTTATAATTAATATTATGAATACGAACTTTTTAATTGTTTACATCATTGATGGCCATGCTTATTAATCATATAAAATATAATTAAATATAGAGAACAACTAAGATTCAAGGTCAACAGTATTGTAACTCCAATTTTCTTCCGACTCGTCCTTTGTTGTAATAATTGTCCTTAATTAATGCATAGTTTATATAGGGTGTAAAACACTCACATGACTTTCTCTCTAACTCTAATTAATACAATTTAATCAAGAAATTTTCTTTATAATTGATATTGTATAATGTTTAGTTGGGCTGGTTATAAACATGGTGATAGGGATTTTATTTATACACCTGAGCAGTCCTAATGGGGAGCGCTGTAATAATAAAACCAACAAAGCATTGCAAATTCAAATTTAAACTAACTGACAATATTCCTCTAAAAATCATGTTTATCAGAAAAATGCCACCCACAAACCATTCGCTCGTTTATATAAGCATTCTTCAAAGATGAAATTTCTCTAAACGTTTCATTGCCTTTGATATTATGAACATTATACTGAAATACAGAGGACATAAATAGGGTTGACGTTACTTTATTATACAATATTGATTTACTTTTTTTTTTTTTAAGTTATCTAACAGGAAAATTAATGCCCTTGAAAATGTTACAATAGATGACAACTTGAGAGATAGAGAAATTTATAGCAACAAGGAATAAGTGAAACACAAGGAAAAAATGTTATTAAGGTAAGAAAAGGTTACAATTAAAAATTATAACACATACATTGGCAATTAACTTTTAGATTTGCGTTGATCATAGTTGTATATATTTAGGTAAAGTATATGTATTTCTGTTTTTAATGTTCAGTTTTCCTTTAGTAATATCCTTAAAAGAAAAATGAAGAGCACAATCTTCAGAGAACACAGAAGGAAAGAAAAAAAATTCTGTAAAAGCAAAAAAAAACGAAGTCTAAAAATTGCCAAGGTCAGTAAACATGTTGGCAAATTGTGCTGAATAGTTACTAGTAACTAGGAGGAATAATGGCTGTTTTCTAACTCGCACTAACAAATATTTATGGCAGAATGCAATTAACTTGATAAAGTACGAGTATATGTAATATAATAATTCTTATACACTAGTCTACTTATCTCTCTCTCTCTGACACACACACTGTGTGTGAGTGAAAACGAAATATGTGAATAACAAAAAACTGCAATATTCCTCAAACTGACAATAAGGTTTTGGTCAAATTCTATCAGCCGGAAGTGTTACATGTACTGAATGATTTTTTTTTAAGTTTTCACGCGGTTTTGTATAAAATAGTTTCAACAATTTTCTTTAAATTCCTTACACTACCTACACACTTTAATGTCTTATCACTTTTATTCTTAGCATTTTTCTAGCAAAAATAATGGTTCTTTTTAAAGAGGTTCTGGAAGAATAGTTGAAGTATCATTATTCATAATGTAAGTTTCTATTACCTACGTAATATAAAGTTATAAAATATCTTGCTAGAATTTCAAATTTCAAGAAAATAGGTTGACCGGAAGTGCGTCTTTACGCGATTTTTTTTTTTTTAGTTTTTTGGAATTTTCAGGTTTCACTAAAACTGCTACAAATATTTTCTTTGAACTTGAACTGATATTTGCCCTGATTAAATTGTATCAATATTATTTGTAACATTTCCCCCTCCAAAAAATTATTATAAGGCTTTCTAAAGGAATCTGGTGTAAAAAGTTAAATGTCAAACTTTACGTCAAAAATTGATAAATCTTGTTTAATATTATTGGCGCTCTCTTCTGGACTTCAGTGTAATTCCATCAACTATTACCTTTTTATCAGACATGATACTAACAAAAAATAAAAATAATAAATAATATATAGTTGTTTGATTAACTTAAGTGCAACAATTATTATCTAAAAACTTAAAACAATATTTTAATCTGTTTGTGAACTTGAGATCTATCTGGTTAACTGAAGGGAGTTTGTGGATGGAAATGTCAGTGTCATCTGTATGTTGGCTAAATATAAAGTTTCAGAGGTCAAATTGTCACCCAATTTAATATCTACCCTTTCGTTCAAACATGTTCGTTTACTACTCCACCCCCCGTATTTCCTCTAGTTCAATGTTCCAGAGTGTGTGTGTGTGTGTGTGTGTATGTATCAATAATTCAGTTTTTTCCATTGCCGCTAGTTAATTAGCAAAAATATTCCGCATTCATTAATTTTTCTTTTCTTTTTTTTTTGTGACAATACTTTGGATTTGCAAGATAAATGTTTGTCAAAGAAAATCTGTATAAATAGATACAAGGGACGATCTGATTTTACACTAGTTTACTCCGAAATGTTCAAATCCACAATGCTGAGCAACAATTAATTACTCACTAATTCACAGCTTTTAATATTGAATTTTTATTGTCTTATACAGAGTTCGAGGTTCACCCCAAAGTGCTCGCACATAACAAATAGTTTCAATAAACTCTGGTGATAATTTAAATCAGACATGATTATTATTTTATTACTTTTACCCATTGCAATGAGAGAAGATTTTGCTACTGTCAGCATTCTAGAAAGTTGAATTTTTACGAAACCTGAGGTGGTTAAATCTAAACAATTCAATTTCGAAAGATAAGTGGAATGGAATTCAATTTGGAAAATTTTATTTGATAACAATATTTATATTTCTTTATTACTTTTTTATTTTTTAAAAATTGACAACACACTAGATAATTTAAATTCAGCTATTATTTTTTACAGCATTTAATGAAGTTAAAAAAAAATCTCTCGCTAAACACCGAAATATTATTTCCTTGTTATAGTGAGAATAATATTTCTTATTATAGTGAGAGAAAAAAAAAACCGCACTTCTACAATTCCAAGATAAAATATTGTATAATTAATTATTATTAAAAATAAATAGGACCTATTTAGAGTTTTTGTTTTGTTAATGAGATCAAGAATGTAATTGTTTGTTGATACTTTAAAAGATGTTAACTTGCAAATAATAAACACAATGGAACTTGGGTCAAACTTAAATCTTGTGACCTTGTTCATGACAGTTAACAAAAACAAATACCCTTGGAGTTTCTCCGTGTTATTTACATTTATAATTTAGTTCAGAAATGAGTTCACGCCTTCTAGATAATCCTTTATAAAAGGCCATATGCAATAATAAGTGAAGTTTTACTCTTCACTTTTAACTTTAAACATAGATTATTGTAGAAATATGAGGGTTGTTCAAAAAGTAATGGGACAAAGAATAAACATCTATAACTCATTCAACCTGCATTTTGGAAGAACTAGTTCAGTACAAAGAATTTCTGGTTTCTGAAAAATGGAAACCATCTGAAATATACTGTCGAATAATTAAGCAAAACGTTAATACCAGGACATGTGAGTCGTGCGGTACCACTAGTCAAGGTTGTAAATCGGGTTGATGATATTCCTAAAGAAGACAGGCGAGTCCTTATGAACATGAAAGTGAACCATAGTTTGCTTGAGAATAGTAGTATTTCAGGACACAAACTGTCCAACCAACGCTGAACCAACTGAAAAATTTTACTGAGAATTTCTGATACACACTTCAAACATTTCGGATCTGGCATTATTAGATTTCTTTTTGTTTTTGTCTCTTCAGGATAAAGTGACGAGCTATCAAGTTTCACAGCATCGAAGAAATGAATACAACAATTGTGCAAAACTGACTATCACTATAGGATAAAGAATTTTTTATTGCCGGCACTTTGTAGAAAACAATTTGACACGACTACAATGCTTCCTCTTACTAGGAGTAAGAGAAAGTAAAAATGGGTCAAATGAATAAATGTATTAAGGGATGTCAAAAAATAAGTAAATGCTGAGATTCATTTATACATGGTTAAAACTATAACCATTTATCTCATTACTTTTTGAATAAAACTAGTAAGTGAAATTGGGGAATATGCACAATTTACCTTTAAAGATCTAAATAATAAATGTTTAAAATTAACTTTGATACAATTTCTGCTATAATATAAATTAAACAGTTGGTTGTAATTCCTGATGAGTTTAATGAACAGACATATATGTGGTATTCCTTATAGAATTCTTAATGGGAAAGTAATTGCTTTTCAGAAGAAGAGAGAGGTGTGTGTGTGTGAGAGAGAGAGAGAGAAAAAAAGACCGAAAGCCCAAAAAATTCCAATCTCTCTCAGACGAACTTGAATAATAATAATAGTAATAATATATTCAACATATTAAGTAATTCTTTAAGGAACAAACTGAACTTTACATAATTCTTTTCACACTGCTCATAAATAAATAAAAATAAAAAATCAGGTGTGAAAGAACTCATACATACGACTTTCTCATTACTGCAATACAGACAAACAGTTCTGATTAATAAAGTTTGCTCGGAATATTTACTGCATTGTAGATTCCTTAATTTGCACAAGCCGCTATAAAAGTAATTACAAAACTAGATCTTCAAACTTATAATTTTTATTAAATGTCTTCAGTTTTATATAATTCGGAGAATATAAACTTATATAATGCCTTTTTTGAGGAAAACATAATTGCTGCCAACCTCAAAAAACTTCGTTAAATGAATTTCCCAAAACAAAGTTTTAAACAAAACTGACAGATCTCCATATTCACAGTTACTGTGTACCAAATTTAATGAAATTCAACGGTGTTTTTATGGAGAAAAATGCGAAAACTGAAAACACTATTAGAAACGTATTTCCGATTAAACAATTTTCTTCAAACTCGAAATATTTATGTTATTTAGATGGCACAATTATAGTACATTGAATACCACATTAAGGAAAACATAACCCCCCACCCCTCCCCCAAATCCCCCATAAATGAATTTTCCCCCGAAAATGTTTCAAATAAAAGTTGTAGCACTTTGTACGTGTAGTTGATACACCAAGTTTAAAAGAAATCGTTGGAGTCGTTTTCGAGAAAAACCATAAAAAAAACTTTTCACAAAAAGGAAAGTCCGCACTTCCGGACCCCCCCCCCATACAGGACATTTTCTAAAAACCCATTTTTTTTGGATTCAGGTGAAAACTCAATTTCAAAAATCTGTCACGAACGCAATACTTCCTCTTTTACTAATAGTAACTGAAAGCAAAAAATCCAAAAAAATGATTCAAATAATGTTGCAGATTTTTATTGCTGTTGGCTCGGCACAGCTGGAATATATCAAGAGGTATTTTCAGTGACACTCAGTTTCTTTTTGTGGTCATCAACCGATTTCGGGCATGCGCCCATCTTCATGATGATTTGGGTAAACAGTGCGATAACAAAGACTTGAACAGGGCAAATAAAAGCTTTTTTCCCACTGTTTCAGTTTTATTACGATCTAACTATGTATATAGTGCACTGTGTACTGTGTGTGTGTGTGTGTGTGTGTGTGTGTGTGTGTGTGTGTGATTTTCAGAAGGCATTGTGTTTTGGTTATTTTAAAATAGAAACATTAGTAACTAGAAAGTTTACTCCTTAAAGCAATTTTAAACTTCCTATTTCTACACACTGATGTTTCCATTATTGACCACAAAATATAGCAGGATACCCATGGTAAAAAATCTATGATAATAGGTTGTTATAATATGTACAATATTAGGTATGTACACCAAGTTAAAGAAGAATGTTTAGTTAGAGACTTTCCCGAGAAATTGCGAAAACAAAAACTGAAAAACCTAGTTTGTAAAGTAGCACATACGTTCATTGACTTATTCTAAGATTTGGCATTTTTTAAACATTCTGTGCTTTGTGTATTGTTAGGAATAGGGTGCGATAGTGTGAAATAGCACAATCGTGAGAAGTATGAAATCATTGATCCCCCTCGTGAATCTTCCAAAAATCAATCCCCCCCCCCCCCCCCCCAACAAAGTTTCAAATAAAAGTGATATGTAGATACCACAAAAGGATAGAAGAAGACATTAATTTGAGCCGTTTTCCCGAGAAAATCTCTGATAACTTAAAAAACAAATAAATCACTAAAGCGCACATTCGGTCGACGGATGTTGAGCGAACTTTTCGTGACGAACGGATGCCTTGATAGTACAATATTAAGTTTAAGCTGTTTTGTTTGTTTTTTTTAAATGTTTTGTTCACACTGCAGACTCACGCACACAAACACATACACATTCAAGTAAAGGTTAACTGCGAAAAATACAAGAGCCTTGAAAATTTACATTTCCGGTGAAACCCCTAAAAAATTCGACATGATGTGAACAATACTTTCTTTTATAATAATTATTAAACCAAATAGATAAATAGATGGTTTATGCCAATGAAAAATTTTTATCATTTTAATTAATCAGACCTGTTTTTTGACGTATTCGTCCGCAAGACTTTCTTGTTTTATGATGAATTTGAAAAAGACAATTACTTCATTATTTTTTGAGAACAAATGGCACAATCTATTTACATATTATGAACTTATACACTTGACTCATTTTGAAATTCACTTTTTTAAAAAAATGTATGAGTTTTTTTTAAGTAAAAGTCAGGTTGCCAGGCCGTAGCACAGGCACAACTGAACTCTGAAGCACAGAAATAGAGTCATTGAGTCATTCAACGGAAATAGAATTGCGGTGTGACGCCCGAGGAAGTTAAAGAGAACAAACTCAATCGTCAGGGGGGGGGAGGAAGGAGGTTTACTAAAAAGGCGCCGACACTCTGGAGTTCACAGGTGTTTTTTACCCTCCTTTAATTATAATCAGTTTCACTTTCCTTATAAGTTTTCTCTTAAACACTTTTCTTGATATTTTAGTTGTTTTTTTTTTTTTTTGAAATCATCTCGCTTTGTTAAATTACTTTCCATTTCTTTTACCACTTAGGGAAGGTATAAAGATAGGATTGATTAAAACTTTAGGTGTTCAAGTTGCGAATAAGGTGATTAAAATATTAATATATCCAGACGACCTTGTGCTTATGGCCGAAAACCCATTAAGCCTGCAACAAAACATTAATATTCTTCAAAATTACTGTGACCAATGGGGATTGTCGGTAAATCTCGATAAATCCAAAATTATCGTATTTAGAAAAGGAGGGAGATTGGCATCGATAGAGAGATGGCGTTTTGGGGAGCATGAGGTGGTCAATAGATATAAATATCTAGGTGCAATCTTGACTCCCGCCTCAGTTTCCACACGCATATCAGAGAGAAGGTCTCTTCGGCTAAGTTGACTCTTAGTACAGTGTGGTCAGGTTTTCTTTCGCAGAATAGGGTTCCTGTGACACATAAGACGGGTGTGGTCTTGTTATTTATTTTTACATTAAAGTTGCATTTCCAGTTTATTTCTAAAGTACTAGATCTTCCTGGGCACCGTCTTTCAAGAGCGTTAGTTAAGGAGGTCATCTATAGGAAGGTGTTTTGGTTTGCAAGCTGGTCCAACCTTGCACAAAAGTATGGTTGTAATTTTAGTTTCTCTGCTGATAGTATGTCTGTGTGGAAATCTCAGATGACTTCATTAATTGCAAAGATAGGTTTGGCATGTCGGGAGGAATCTGAGAGGTGCGCAAAAGAATCTTCACGCTTTATCTACTATAAGCATTTGGACCTTCAGGCGAAATTGTTCACCTAACTCTGACGTTCTCACTTTAAATGAACTGCGCTGGCTCTTCAAAATGAGGGATTACTATTTCTGAATTATATTCCTTGGATTGAAAGAGAGTCCGAAATCTATTCCTTGTGTAACCTGAGAGTAAGGGAGGACTGTGCGCACTTTCTGGCTGTGTGTCCTATACTTTCAGAGTTCCGGGTGTGTTATCTCGGGGTTCCTTCTTTGACTGTGGTTCAGCTCGTCAGTATGCTTAACACTCGAAATTGCAAGGATCTTATCAGGTGTCACGGGCTGCTTGGCGTTATCGGTATAGTCTGGTTCAGGAATTTAATTTCTGATTAAGTTTCCTTTTTATTTTATTAAATTTAATAATTTTGTTTTTACATTTTACAGTTTTCTAATTATTTCCCATTTTTTATTTTTTTATTTTATTTTATTTTTTGTTTTATTTTATTTTGTATGCAGGTCTCCTTATGTAAATGATTTTCCATAATGCATTTTATGTTAACTTTCTTTTCTTTGCCAATAGTGTTTAATTGAGTTTAGTTTATTTCCCTTATTACATTTTTGCAACTATTATTGGATTAGTTTCATTTTCTTTTAGATAATATTATTATTATTATTTATATCAATTTTTAATTCATATTTATTATTTATTTATTTTATTTGACTTTTTCAAGGTTAGCGTTCTTTTTAGTTTTCTTTCGTTTAGTGATTTTTTCTGCTTTACATCTAACTCCGGCTGACGGAATGTCCAACCCGTATAATACTTATATATACTTGTAAATTGTATTTCTTTATTTAATTCATACTAAAGTATTATTATTAGTAGTATAGTATTATTATTAGTATTATAATTAAAACTTTAGAAATTGCTTTAGTATATAACTTTTCGAGATGTCCTGAGCTCGAAACAAACATTTTTTGCCAATGGCATCTTCATCCCGATATATATATATATGTTGTGTGTCTATGTATTAAAAAAGAAAAAATGCCTAAACTTCATATTTCGTAGTATATAATCAAGGGTATATCCCGGCATGAGGGTTGCCATCCCACCGCAAGTACGATTTTCTTCGTTTTTATCAGTTTTACAGGTATTTTACCCAAAAGGCTCTAATTCTTTTTTTTTTAACTTGAAAATGGGAAAAGTTTTTTTAATTTTAGAGGAGAGAAATAATGGGGTTTCATTTGGTGCATGTTTGTCCATGATTAAAGGTTTTTTAATATTTCTCAATTTTTTGTTCCTGTTTTTCTAATGTACCATATTTCTTTTGCAGTGAAATAAAAGCTTTCTCATTTTCAATGGTTTAGATTATTTCACTGAAAGTTTAGATTACTGCACTGAAAGATTAAAACGTTAGAGACTATTACTGTCATTAGAAGTGTTGTTGAGAATTAACAGCAGCACAGCCTAGTAGTCTACAATGTACTAATATTTAGATAGCTGGGTCTGTATCTATATTTCCATACCATATATTTAATACACTCCAGTTTGAATAAAACTTATAATTATTACAATTCAGTGAGAGAAATTATATAGGAGTTCAATTTATTATTTTATTTTCACATCCCTTCAAGGTTTTTAATCGTGCAATTTTTTTTTTTTGTATCAAAAATTATGTCCGAAAATTTATGGGGTGAACCATTAGGTTTTATATATATACATCAAAACTCAAGAGATTGCAGTTCGATCTTGTAGTTAGCTCGAATTTAATATTATCTTTAGGCATACGTGGCGTATATAAACCAAGAAGAAATGGAAATAACATTTTATTGTATTGTTTTTTATTTTTCCAACGCATTCTTAAATCGGCTTCGACGATTTTACTTAAATTTACTATTTAGCCTTCATTATTAGCTCCATTTAAATACTACCATAACAAACCAACATATACACAGGGCAAGATTCTGAGCTTGAAGCAAGTTGGAATAAGGGAAATTAACTATTTAATTTGCTTCTTATAGATTTTCATTTGCTATTTCATCTAGTGGAAATTATGAAAACAAAATCCAAGATTTTCTATTGTAAAATGTATATGCATTGATAATTTGTTTTTTTTAATATTTTTAAATATCAATTTTTTTATTTCAACTTGGAGCACAATAAAAAATAATAATATTTATATCTTTAACAACCTACTGTATTTATATTTAAAATATTGAAAATAAAAGGTCAATTATACGTTCGTGACCTCGTATATTTTTTTTAACAAACCACAGTGTCTATCAATATATTTAATGAAGTTAATCGATTACTTGATATTATATTACTGGAATATATTTAAAAACACGTGCAGTTTTAAAATTACACTTGTTATTGTTTTAAGTACGTGGTTAAAGCGTGAACATGTCGCTGTTAGCGAAGGTCAATTACACCAAATATGGAAAAGTAAACATAATATAATTATTAATTATGAAACCTCCATTAATCATATTTGTATTATTAGAATTAATATATGTGTTGGAGAAAATTAGATGGTTCTCCAGCATATTCCAGCACAGTCTTGAATTTCATATTTTCCATCAGCTGAGTAAATTAGCCCATTAAACAAACGTTTTGATACTCTCAAATTTCGTTCCTCTGAGCAAGCAGAATTAAAAATATAACTCTCATGCTATGCCAAATTTGGTTATGCTTTTTGGTTCCTCTATTTAGAAAACAAAACAAAACAAAAAAATACATGACCACAAAAAGAAACAAGCTATCTGCGGGATATCAACCACAACAGCCAGAATTTTTCCTCTTTATTTATTTTGATGTTTTTTTTTTTATCATTTAGCTTAAGATTTTAAAGAGCTGGAATAGTCGTAAGGAATCTCAATCGTTTTCAATTGAAAAGGTTTGAGCTCAGATCTCAAATATATAGTCATCGTAGTAAATTGTGCTCAATATAAAGGGAAAGGTAGTAAAGTATATTTCCAGACGGGTTTTATGTCTAACTACCATGGACGGAAATGGAAAGCAAATAAGCTTTACTTTACTCACATTAATAATCAAATAAAATCCAAGTCTAGACCATAATATACAACTAATCTACTTAATAATTGTCTCCTTTCCACTCAGCTGCCATTGGGTACGGGCTTTTCGTTTACACAAACATATAATAATTTCATTGCTAGGCAATTTTTCATACTGACGTTAAATCAGTTTCTAGATCGATTATGCCGAATATGCTCATTATCGGTAAAAATAAATAAATATAATAAGAATTATAAAATTCGTTGACTAATTTTAACAAACATTTAATGTTTATGTCTTGAGATAAAAACATTCCAATATAATTACCAACTCATTTTCAAGGCTTGGCATGTTCTCATTATTTTTATTTAGTTCATTTCTAACAGGAAATGGCAGAATGCTAAAATTGTTTATAAAAATTTAATTAAGCGCTATAAATGTCATTATACTTTTACTTAATAGTAAAATTATTTTCCGGAATGCAACGGTTATTTCAACGTTAACTCATCTAGAACAAAATCATGGAGATAGACAGGGGGGAAAAACAATTAAATAGTATATAAACAAAAAGTATTAGGTATAAAACAAAAGATATTGATTGAACTAAGCAGGAACTGCTTGCTAACTACTCGCTTCATTGGCCCAAATAAAACAAAACTGTAACAAAACGGAATTCCTATCTTCTGACAGGCTGGTAAACAAAAATATATATAATTATAGAGGTGGAATTTACCAACTTTTAAAGGTGTTAAAACTTTGTTATTTTGTTAAGAGAAGTCTTATTTTAAGATGTTAATAGCCCTCAAAATTCCGTTCAAGATGTGAGTTGGGAAATTGGAGCGTTTAATTCATTATTTAAAAAAAAAGTAAAAAATACTGCCAACATTGATATTACATACAGTATACATACATAGGTGTGAAGGAGGTCCGTAAATTATAGTGGTTTGTTCTTAAGAAAGAGGAACATCTTGAATTTGACATATCGCTGAAACTAAGCAGAGCTGATCTGCCCTAAGCCCCAAAAATCAAACAAAGGAAGTTTAGAGGTAGGACAATGCCACAGAACCGGAAAATGTTTTATATGGATTAATATACAAAGTTTTAAGAAATTCGTTAAACCCATATTCGAAAAAATCCCGGAAAACTGAAAGAAAAAATGGTATCGGTAGTTCAACGAATTTTCAACTTAGGAATGCATTTAAGGACTACAATAAAAGAAAGAAATAAACACAATTAAACTGTAATGCTTCCCAAAATCCATCAATACAATTTATCCAGAAAATAAATGTGATAGGACTATATTATGTCATCAGATAGACTATATTATGCATTAAGAAGTTTGATGAAAAATCATTCGAATCATTTTCAAAAACATCCTGGTAAACTGAAAAATTATTCCGTAAAAGACGTTAACGGAAAACTTCCTTTCGGATTTCCAGAAAATACCTATCAAATTTGGGCTTCCTATAATTTTTCTGTTTTGAGATCGCTCTCCAACTCCATAGTACCCACCTACCAAATACTTTCTGTAACAGCTCAATAATGTAATTTCATTTTACGTTCACGTAGAATTCTTGAAGTGAACATTTTTTTGCTTTTTAGCATGTTTCTCATGTTGCTGTTAAGTATGTTTAGTTTTTGTAACTGGTGAAATTAGGGCGAGCCGTAACGAGCATAAGTGGAACAGTTCGGAGGTCAATATACAGACAACTAATACGTAGAATGCTAACATGGTGAATTAAATTTACATGTACATATTTGTCAAACTGAATTTTTTTACTAAATTTAATAATTGTTCAACTAAAATTAAAATCAATGTAACATGGATTATTTGACCTTTCAATATAAATAATTATAATATTTATTTAAGAATATACAAGCTTTCAGACTAGTTCCATCCAATTTCAAGGTGACACGTATATTACTGATTCAAACAGTTGGCATTTCATCAATAAATTTTGAACATATTTAAGTATAAAAAAAAATCAATATTAAAATTAATATGATCTTTATACGATTAAATACTTTCAACAAACAAATCAGCATTTCCTTTTTACAATTAATAAACTATTTTTACTATTTACATTGTTTAATTAATAAGTTTGTAAATTGAATTAACTGAGAAATTAGTAAAGATTAACTGAAGAACTAGTAAAGTTTTGGTTTTGTTTCAGATTTTCCATTCGTATGGCCGATATTGTTGTTATTAATCCCGGAATTGTTGCGAAATTTTAGTGTTTTAGTTTAAGTGAAGTCATTTATAATTAGTCTATTATTATAAAACTGTGCGGTTAATTGCGAGATTAATATTTTCTTTTGTAATCGCCTTAATGTTAAATGTTTGTTAGTGTTAATTGCTAACCGAATTTGGAGGACATTTATAATCACTGACTGATAAGTTCATTCATATTTTTATTTATTTTATGAGGGTACGTATAATTGCTTTAATTAGTAAAGCTAATGGTAATTTTTTTTTTGAAATATGAAATTCATCTCAGTTTGGTGCCTAAGAAGAGGCGCAAGTAGTTAATCCGTCGTAGATGGTTTCAGTTAGTTGACAACCAGTGTCGTTTGTGTTATAAACATAATAATTTAAGTCATCTCTCTACACGAATTGATTTGTAAACCTTACTTTGACGATACATGAAGATCCGAAACCTGACCGAACCAAAACAATGAAGCATGCTGCGACGGATAAAATCATAGATGTTATCTAGCATTGCGGGCCCAAGCGCATATTCAACTTAACAGGTTAAGTGGGTGGTGTCAAGGTGATTTGTGTTTTCATTGGCTGTATCTTAAATATGTTGATCTTTAAGTTCCAATTTTATACTAGCCTGTCTGATCTTGTTCCTAAGTAATAGAGGTAGCGTTGTTATATAGCGATTAATATGTCATCATCACACATGGCGGTGTTGCATCTATCTACAAAGGCGACATGACAGTTTTAAAGAGGGAAGCCGAAGACAGTTTCTTCATATGTACCTCAAACTTGTTATTCCGTTTATGCATCACCAAAATCCAATCGGAGAGCACTTTCTGAATTTTTTTTTTAAAGTTTTTTCACAACTTTTTAGAAAGGCGGTAGAGATTTTCTTGAAACTTGAACGAAGTATAAAATAGACCTAATTACTAAATATTATTTTTGGAAAAAAAGATTTTTGTGGAAAACGATAGATCTCGAGGCTACCATTCCTATTAATCCATTTTATATAATCTAGGGATCAATTATTAATCCATCTATTCCGGTATTGTGAATATTTTTTATGTATGATAACTTAAATGACAGAAAACTTGCTAAGCTCATAATTTTGACAAATAATATAATAATTGCAAGTAAAACTTGAACTGCTTTTTGTAACAGTAAAATATTACCTACATCTTTTTTTTTTTCAACAATTTCTTAGTTATTTCAAATCTACTTAGTCAGTGTCTTCTGTTAAACATGTTTAGATTTATTGTTTTAAAGATAGAATGACAAGTGGGAACAACTTAAGAAGCCATTTTTTTTTTAAACAATCAGAACAGAACCCATAGCAGTTCAAAAGTATTAGTAAAGGTTTCAACCTGAAATGTATGTGTTATTTTAGTTGCATCCTGTAATGATGCACTTCTTGATTGTAACTAAAAACCCTGTTGATTGTTACGACATAAGAAAACATAGTTTAAAGTATTGAAAAACTTGCATCATATTATTTATAATGTATTTTTATCAGTGAACAAATTATCAATGAAGGAAAGGTGATAACATTATTAATTACTTAATATCTTAATTGATATTCAGTCTGTAAATAGTAGACATAAGATGTTATCTAATATATAGTATATAATAATAACAATAATTGGTATTTCATATTATAAAGGACGGTCCAGAACCAGTTTGACTGGAACAACATAAAAGTAGATCCTAATAAAGCCACTCAGAACTTGTTATATGCTTCAAAGGTATTTGCTATTTCTGCTATTTGTCCCCCCTAAGTTAATCCTAATCTTCAAAACAACTAGTTAGATGATTACTTTAATGTAAACCAATATTAGATTAGTATAGTTATTTTTTTGAGCGAAAGGGGGGATTTATATATATCATTATTATTCATTGGAATTTCTAAATAAAATATGCAAAACTGGTTCACACTTCAAAATAAAAAATTTTACTGCAGGATAAAAAAAAACAGTACTTAAACATGTGTGTAAAACCAAATGGGGGATTATGTTAAAAATTAGTTAAATTGTGAGATTCATTTAATACATCAATATTTTAATCACCTTACGGAATAACAAAATATTTGGAATTACAATGATTTGCTGTTTGTTTGCCATTCAGGAAGATGATGCAGACAATATAAAAAATAGAATTTTTTTTTTTTGTAAACAACTTCATTGCATATTAATATGAATAAGAAGCCTTGGAAAATTATATATATGTATTTTTATTTATATGTATATAGAGAGAGAGAGAGACTGAGAGAGTATTTTCGAAGTGCGCATGATCATGTGCCCTTCGGGCCTCAATAAGTATATTTCTCTTACAATAGTAAGTGAAAGTAAAAAGAATTATATATAACTTCCAGTAAAAATAACAGAAATTTATGATTTATAATATTCGGAAAGTTATGCATCATACAAAATTATTGAAATTTCAATAATTACATTACAAATTGTTACTGTCATTCTAATGGAAAGCTAAAGAAAGTGTAAAAATCGCTATTTAATAGTTTAGTTTAGGCATTCCTAGAAGGCGCTGGTTTACTGCACAGACACAGTTTTTATTTAATCCCCTTATTACGTCATTTTACGAGAGAGTGATAACCATTTATATAGTTACAGGGCCTATAAAGTAAAGTTACTTAACATATTATTGATTACGTGATTTGTTACTGTCAATATTTATCGTTTTTTTTAGAGTCCATTTAAGAATCCAAGTAAGAAGTCTGGTTGTTTTTTTTCTCTTTAAAAAATATATTAATGGTTACCACATTCATTTGATGTAGTTAATTTATAGAGTCCGTTAAACGTGGCACAAACTGGGCGAAATTGCCGGGAATATTGTTCAATTTCAGTCATTCACGAATGTTGTGTTTTGCCGGTCTGTAAGATACATTACATACGGATAAGGTACTTGTCTAATTCAGTAGTTAAGAAAACAAAGAGAATAGAGTTGCCGCTCAACAATAAATAAATATAAAATTTCAAACGCCTCTCAGCCGTGAGAACTTTACAATTGCAACACATTATCCAAATGTAGTCTTTATTGGTTAGACATGTTTGGGGTCCCTGTGAAGTATTCACACAACTTCCTCTTAACGGCTGTTAATACAATTATATATAAAATGGCAAATTTCTTTAAACTTCAAGACTTACTCATGTTCTAATACAAATATAGAGATGGCGGGGAAGACAGGTATAGAACTGATTACATATAGTCCAGAAGGGAACAACAAATAATATTCATCAAACCCCAAGTAACATTTTTTTTAAAAATATTTATTCATGCTACAATCAGCGCGATAGCGCTATAAGTAACAATCATACAAAGAACATACATACAAAATGAATGGAGAAGCTACCCAATGGTAACACTCCAAAACTGCACAAAATCACCATTGACTCTCGTCACTTTTAAGAGGAGATCACGAGACCATTGTCTTTTAAGACGTCTAGGAGGGTTATTGGGAAGTGTTCGGGAAGATAGGATCTGTTAAGTCTGTAGGTTAATATGGAATTTCCTGTAACGGGTTTGGGCGACTTGAGCAATGAACGGTACATTAAGGTCAGTGTGTACGATTCGGTTGGAGACGTAAAAAGGAGCGTTTACAGGATTGTAGGGATTGGAGTCTTTGGAGATTTGAGCGTTTGGTTGAACCCTATAGTACTACCCTATACGCCCAGATAGGCTTTAAAATACATGTATAAATTAGTCTTGTATTGTCTAGGGAGAGTTTAGATCTATTGTCCAGTTGTCTTTTAAGTTGTCGAAAGCGTCTGTTTAGTTCTATTCTTATAAGTCGTGTACATTATATTATGTGATATGGAGAGAGCACATGATATAGTTTTGGGCATTTGTCAATCAAAATTAAATAGTAAGGTCGTATAGCTTATGTTTATTTAAAGGTTCGACCGTTAAGTGTGTATAAATAAATAAATAAAATAAGTCGTGTATGAGGATTTCAGGCAATTCTTCAATCTAAGTAAAGCCCAAGATAGGGAGCAACGTTGACCACTTGTAAGGGAATTAAGTTGTAGTAGATTGGGGAAGAGTAATGCCACGTAAAGTGAAGGTATTGTTTTGGGACTTATTTTCATTAAGTTTAATGACCCATTTTTTAAACCAATTTTCTCCTTTTTCAAGAAAATCTTTAACGGAAAAACTATTTTGCACTTCCGGTTGATGGACTTGCCCGAAACCTTCGTGTCAGATGCGGATGTAGTACCAAATTTGAGCTTCCTCAATTTTTCGTTTTTGACATATATTCCTCACATATACAAAACACACACACACATCCAGATAATTCGCTAAAAACATTTTTTTTTTGTCATACTCATGAGTCTTCAGAACATGTATTACCGGTTCAAAACACAATTTCGAAAATTTGACACGATCGCAATACTCCTCTAATTAGGAAGGGGAGGAGTCAAAGTAAAATTCTGGAATGAAACGTTCACAAAACTTTCTTTTACTGCAGCTGATACAATTATAATAAAATGATAAATTTTATTTAACATGTACACGGTGGAAATCTAAATACAGCAAACGATTACAAAATCCTACCGAAACTGATTTTTCTGGGAATGAAAAAAAATATTCCATTTAATCTTTTGCAAAGAAGATCCACGACCTTTCTATTTCCATTTATTCTTTCCTGGAGAAGTATTAGACAACAAATAAATTAGGTCAATCACAAATGAATCATATTAACAAAAATCGACCCCCAGCTATCCATTTTATCCCACTTTACCACATAGTAAATGATTATAATACAGTCTATAGAATACAGCCGGGAGAAGATTCTATTTATGTTAAATTGTTGTAATAATATAACACCCCCCTTTAATTTAGGTTATGTTCCTATGATACTTTACAAATAATACAGATGCAAACATTTGCCAAAATTTGTTGCAAATATAATAATATATATATCATTCCTGAATGCATAACGGTTTAACATGTTTGTTTCTAAGACCTGCAAACCCCGGTAATGAGAAATATTTTGAGAGGCTCAAAGTGACATACAATATAAGTGTCATAAAAATAATATTGTTACTGCCCCCCCCCTTTTGGCTTCTAGCCATATTGTGCATTCAATGTGGGAAATAACATTCGTTCATTGCTACTTGCTTTTATATAAACAAGTACTTCATTTTATAAAATCTGCCAATGATTTGAACATATATATTCAAATTTTACTTTAAAAAATGTTGCAATTAAAAGTTTAGAATGAATTGATAAACAATTCTACTTTTAATCTCAACATTCTTATATGTACGTATAGCGTGACAAGTGTGAGTATTTTTCAAATCTGTTTGTGTTTAATTTACATTATAATACCAAAGATTGGTTTTATTGTAATATTACATTTGGATAATAAGGAATATTCATTATGCTTCTTTAGCAATGTTTATTAAAATAAAATCTGGGCGTGAATTATTCACACGATTTCCTCCTGTGAATCTCAAATTCTGTTTTGATTGAGTTTTATACTTAAATGAAGCTAAATAGTGTGGAAATATATTAATAGATCCATCCAATTTAAGATAAACCTTATCAACAGGTTTCCTTCGGAGAAACTCTTAAAATTATTTTTTTATAAAAAATATTTCAAATAAAAATGAAATATTCTATTAAAAGTGAGCATTGGGAGAAAATTATAAAGAAAAGTGACGGAAAAAAAAAATCTAATGTGATAAACTCTTGAAGTCACAAAGCAATTCCACAATCTCTAGTTTTTGAGGTGGTGGTAATTTCAAGCTGGAGAAAGGTCTGGGCTCTCGCTGTCACACAAATTTATACTGAGCAATTTTTATTTTTAACTACTGTTATTTCATTTATGTTAAAAAAAAATAAGTAATTACAACTATAATTTGACATTTTATGTAATGGCGGTCAGTTTCGATAGTAAAAACTGATCTAATAAACCATATATGTATTAACATTAAATTGGCCTCACAACTTATTGCCATCCAGCTTGATACCAACACAACCGCACTGGAAGCGCCATTAGCCTATAATGTGTTTGCGGTTTTACATTCATTACATTCATACTTAACCATTCATTGTGGGTTTTAGTGTAATGGACACCATTAAGCTAATATCTCCCTCTAAGAATAATTACAATGAATAGGGGTGGGGTTATTATACAAAGTAATTTTACAACAAAAACCTTAGTCTGGGCAAAAGTCCGACTTCAATAGAAATAGGATATTATCTAACCTATTAGGGGGGGGGGATAATTTATATATATATATCTAAGTGAGAGTTGTTTTGTAAGACAATTTTTTATAGCCACTGGCAGTAATTGTTTCGGTTACAATATAAATCAGTAAATAGGGCAAATTATAAAAATACACAAATAAACACCGTTTTTTTTTTTATATAAAAATTAACCTACAAGCAGTTATATATAAATTTATTTTTATTTTTATTTTTAGATCGTGGGGTTTTAATGAAAGTTAAAGAGGAAAAGGAAGCAATCATCCTGGAAAGGGACTCTTGATTTAACTGGTTTCCAATTCACACTTTAAATATAAAAAGGCGTATCCTACCGTTTTGATCCATTAAATTACATGACACTGTTGAAACTAAAAATGTTTTTAGAAAAATTATCCATCAGTTTGTGTATATGTCTGACTGTGACGCTTTCTAAGCATTTCACGTTAAAAAAAATGCTAAATTCAGTGAAATTCACCATTCACTTAATAATTGTGCTATCTTGAAAATCACTGCCGTAGGATGAGAATGATTTGAATATTTCCTTGAATATTGAGTTTTCTGAGGAAGTAGTTACCAAATAAATCTGGATGACTTTCTCTTATTAATTCAATTCTGACAAAATTTTCTTAAAAAATTGAATTTATTAAATGTTTATTAGTTTCCTTAACTTCCACCAGGTGATTAATGTATTATATCGAAATAGGAATGTGGCGGGAAGCCTAACCTCTCGGTTTCCCCAAAACCTTCCTCGAAATCATTTATTTTTTTGGAAAAAAAGTTTCACATAAAGGTGTAGGGTATTATCTATATAATATCATGTTTCTTTTCATTTGATTCTGACCGGTTCCGGTATTTGCTGCACGATCAGGTTGAAATTGATTTCATGTTACAAACTTTCTGTCACATAATAACCAGAGATTCATTGTATTTAAGTATGTCCATGACATACTATCAGTCTATAAAGTGTGTGATAGAAACTTTGTAACTTGAGGAAGTCAACGTCTCTATATGACCTTGATGAACCAAACTCTGAAGAAAATGGAGGAAAATACATTTAAGAAAATTAAGAAAAGATGAAATCTCAGTTATTATGGCCAATCTTAGGAAAAACAAAGAGACGGACCATATTCCTTAAAATATTTCGTTACTTGATTTGAAATGCCTGCGATTTCTCTTTTATGGTAATTAAGTAATAAAGATAATTTGTCCAAACAACTTGTAAAGTGGAAAAAGAGTCCTTAGTGGAATATAGATTCTAGACAATGTATCAGATAGAATGCATAAATTTAAAAAAGAATTTTGCGACACAATGTAGGACGACTAAAAAGCAGAACGTGAACAAAAGTCATAACGTGTTTGTCTGAACTTTTTCTAATCAGAATAAAAAGTGAAACGTTTGAACAAGCCACATACAAGTAATATTTATATAAACCAAGCCTTTTCTAATTTAAAGAGGGGGGGGCCTACCAATAATTCAAAACAAAAATACTAACTGATATCTATGACGCAATTTCATACTTGAAATGAATAGACAGAAAAAAAAAATTTCTAATCTCCAGTAGGCAATAAATAATAAACTCATTGATAAAAAAACCTTAATAGCTATAATTCCATAATGTCCAAACTAAAACTATATATCACAGGACACACGAAAACTGAGTACTGTATCTTTGTATTAAATTTCAAAATACACACATATTTTTACTTTCTCTTACTCCTAGTAAGAGGAAATATTGTAATAGTGTCAAATTTTCGTTATCGAGTTTTCACCGGAAATATCCGTTTTGAGGTCCCCTGAGGTCAAAAAAATTATTTTTTAGAAAAGGGTCTGTGTGAATGTATGTGAACAGCATAGCTTAAAAACGAAAAACCGTACAAAGTTGAAACTTGATATTCCGTTTAGGTATCACCATGGGATCTGACAGTACTTTTTCTGTCAAAAATCCTCAACGGAAGTATCACTTTACTAGTTGGTATTCTTACTTTCTTGCGATTTTCTCAAAAATGGTTCCAATGATTTTCTTCAAACTTGGTACATCAACTCTACACATACAAAGAGGTAACAACTTTTATTTGAAACATTTCTACGGAAAAATTCATTTAAGGGTACTTTTGAGGGGGAGTGGTTATGGCTTGCTATAAAGTGCTATTTCAGTTTATTAGACAATTCTGTCAGCTAAATAAATGTTAATTAGAATTAAATATTTTGATGAAATTCCGAGTTTGAAAAAATCGGACGACCGGTAGTGCGTTTACTTTACCATTTTACTAAATGATTTTTTTTCACTTTTTCGCGATTTTCTCCTAAATGGCTCCAACGATTTTCTTGAAACTTCCTATATCAACTATACATACAAAGAGCTGCAACTTTTACCATATTTGATTATACAATTCTATCATCCAAACAAAATTGATTAGAAATACATAGTTGGCCAAAATTCCGAGTTTCAAGAAAATTAGTATACTGGAATTGCGCTTTTACTGAACAGTATTTTCAGTTTTCGACGAATTTCATTAAATTTGGTACACTAACTATAAAATTTGTCAATTATAATTTTGAGAACTGGAGTAAGAGAAAGTTGTGTGTTTCATACCAGATTTTTTAAATTATCTGACACTCACATACACACAGACCCATTTCTGAAATCCTCTTGTTCATACTCAAGGCTAAACATAGGAGCCTCCCCCCCCCCCGATAACAATGAATGTTGAAATAAATTCCACATAGCATAGAAACATGCAGTATCAAATTTCTAATCAAGTTCTCTTCTTTATTTCTTATGTATATAATCAATAATATATTTATTTCTAATTTCATACTATATTACTTTCTATAAATATCTCTCTTTGAATATGCTATTCATTTAAAGGTCCTTTCAATAGTTATTAACATTAACAGTTTCTATTAGATTTCTAAATCAATCATATTTGTAATTAGTTGCTTGAATAGTTACTTACCACAAAGATACTCAGAAATTCATCCCTAAGATAACCTACTTTACCATATATACATATATATATATATTATGTTATTGTAGTCAGTGGCTATGAAATGATAATATCTCCGAAATAATAGCACAATTATGGCCGCCAGTAATAATGATGATCGATGTTATTTATACTTGTTATTGTTTTTGCTTTGAACAACTTTGATAGAATAACAAACACACTATGTGGTCTAGTAAATTACTAAATAATTGCTTACACATTAATGAAATAAACAAGAATTAACTATATTGTAGTTTCATTATATTGAATGTAATTCCTTGAAAATATAAGCTCATAATTCGTGCAGGTCATTATACACTTTTTTTACTTTCTCTACTGATGAAACTCATAAACATGTATTCTCGACTCGAAAATCTATGACGAATGCACTCTCTTCTTTTAGAGCATCAAAGGACTAATCATAATTATCATAATAAAAAAAACTACTTTTGAGAATACTGTTTGTAACTGCTCCTTTCTATGATTCCTGTTAAAATATCCTTTATTTTATTCATTTATTGGGTTCTCCTATTGCAAAATTCCCCCAAAATGAGGAAAATTCTTTGTTTACTTTAGAATATGTTGTTGACCAAAAGTTGAAATGGCAGGTCACTAAATACAGTTTAGTTTTCATCAACGAGAGAGAAATTAGCGTAGTTCCACTTTGCGGAAACCTATCAAATGGCTTTCCTTTACTTAAATTTTCACAGTTCTAAATTTTCTGTATTAACAAATTATCCTAAATTTCGAAAATTTTAAAATGTTATTGATTACAATTGTTTATTTTAAAAATATATTTATTGAATATTGAACAATTTGGGATTACAAACGGACCCCTAAAGACTCGACCCCCCCCCCCCCCCGCCCCCGAAATCCTTAAATAAATTATCCGAAAAATATTTCAAATAAACAGAATCTCTCTTTGCCTTGTTAAGTTCTCGCCTTTGGTTTTAGCAGTTTGGGTTCGATTCGAGAAGGCTTCTTTAAATTTTGTATAGGCAATTAAAAAGTTCGAAATCACAGGTACCCCTCTCACTCCAAAGATCTGGACGATTAATAAAGATATAGTTGCTGTTTTGATTGTAATGATGAACGGGCTAAAAACAATGGATCTATCTTTCAATGTTTCATCAATGGGGGAATCTAAAAATGATAAAATTACTTTTTGAGGAAAGCCCTCTTGTAGGGAGGGAATTTTACTCCCACATCCTCCCCAAAACCCCTCTTGTATGAATGTTCTCCGAAAAGTAATACAAGTGATATGTCTCTTGTCACAGTGATATTATATCCCTGTGTGAGTGAACAAAATATCTCAAAAACGAAAAAAAATAATGGCAGAGAGCACAAACTTTTGGTATTCCTTCTAGGTACTACCACCACCACATCTAAACAAGAATATTTCGATAAAAATCCATCCAAACAGGAAGTGCAACTTACTGAATGTTGTTTTTCTTCAATTTTCGCAGATTTTCTCAAAAAAAAAAAACAAAAAAAAAAAGGCACTAACGAATTTCTTTAAACTTCGTATATTATCTTCTCAGAAAAATAGCTATCACTTTTAATTGAAATATTGGCGGAAAAATTCTTTTTTGGGGGTTTTCTGGAGGAATAATGAACGCTAAGCTTTCCTCGAAACTTCCTTTTCCTGGAGAAATATTTCAAATAAAAATTGTAGATCTTTGTAAGTGTAGTTGATATATCAAGTTTAATGAAAATCGTTGGAGCCATTTGTGAGAAAACTGCAAAAAAGTGAAAAATAACCATTTAGTAGTGGTGCTTCCGGGCGAGGAATTTCGACCGCTGGCCTACTGTCGGATCCCATAGTGATACCAAAACGGAATATCAAGTTTCAACTTTCTGCGATTTTTCGTTTTTGAGCTATACTGTTCAAATACATACATACATACATACATACATACATACATACATACATACATACTATGATAGCACCTTAGAGAAAAACATAACCCCACCCCCTCTCCGAAAAGCCCCCTTAAATGGCATTATCAAGAGAAATGTTACAAATCAAAGTTGTAGCTCTTTATGTGTATAGTACACATTCTTACTTTAAAGAAAATCCTTAAAGCCGTTTTCGAGAAAATACCAGAAAACTGAAAAATACATTTCAGTAAAAACGCACTTCCGGTCATCCGATTTTTTCAAACATGGAATATCAAACCACATATTTAATTCTAATTAATATTATTTAGATGACAGAATTGTATAGTAAACTGAAATAGCACTTTATAGGAAAACCTTACCCCACCGTTTCCCCCAAAACTGCCCTTAAATGAATTTTTCCGAAGAAATGTTTCAAATAAAAGTTGTAGCTCTTTGTATGTGTAGTTGATATGCTAAGTTTCAAGAAAATCGTCGAAGCCATTTTCGAGAAAGTCGCAAAAAAGTAGAAAAAAACAACTAGTAAAGTGGTACTTCCGGTTGAGGAATTTTGACAGATGACCCACTGTTGGATCCCTTGGTGATACCTAAACGGAATATCCGGTTTGAACTTTCTGCGATTTTTCGTTTTTGAGCTATTCTGTTCAAATACTTACATACATACTATGATAGCACCTTAGAGAAAAACATAACCCCACCCGCTCTCCGAAAAGCCCCCTTAAATGGCATTATCAAGAGAAATGTTTCAAATAAAAGTTGTAGCTCTTTGTATGTGTAGTTGATATGCTAAGTTTCAAGAAAATCGTCGAAGCCATTTTCGAGGAAATCGCAAAAAAGTAGAAAAAAACAACTTAAAAGTGGTACTTCCGGTTGAGGAAAATTGACAGATGACCCACAGTTGGATCCCTTGGTGATATCTAAACGGAATATCCGGTTTAAAATTTCTGCGATTTTACGTTTTTGAGCTATTCTGTTCACATACACACACACACAGACCCTAGCTAAAAACCACTTTTTTGGACTCAGGGGACCTCAAAACGAATATTTCCGGTGAAAACTCGATATCCAAAATTTGGCACGATTACAATACTTCCTCCTACTAGGAGTAAGAGAAAGCAATGCATAGTTTTTTTTTACCGCCTACACAACATTAACATACTACAATAAAAGCCTTCATAGAATATGTTAAGAAAAGCCTTGAAGAAAATAGGTTAACCGGAAATGAAACTTTACAATATTGGATTTTGTTTTTTGAAATTTTCTCAAAAATCACCAGAACGCTTTTCTTTTACACGTCGACTGCTATTGCCCAGATAAAAATAAAAAGTATCACTTTTACTAGAAACATTTAAAAAAAAAAAAAAAATTAGAAGGATCTTGGGAGTATCATAGTTAATTTTAAATTTAAACACCATAAGTTTGTTGTTTTTGACAAAGTTCGCGCTCAGATATCAACTAACACGCTTACTCTCTTTTTTAAATGGCGAACCAACAGTAACATCGTTTGTAAAGGTCGCAGTTTTTAAGAAATGTATTAATGAAATTGTAAAGAAAGTTGTGTGAGAGTCACACAAAATTTTTTTCGGATTTTAGGGAACTTTAAAATTTGTTGTGCGTTTAGTTTTGAAAAAAATCTGGTAGAAACACTCACACAACTTTCTCTTACCCAATTTTCAAAATTGTAAAATTTGTGTACCAAATTTATGAAATTCGTTAAGAGTTCGTCGAAAACTGAAAAAAAAGTACAGTAAAAGCGCACTTCCGGTTTACTAATTTTTTTTTAAACTCGGAATTTTGACCATCTATTTATTTATAATTAATTTTGTTTGGATGGTAGGATTGTATAATCTCACTTTTAGAGGAAACCTAACCCACTCCTCCCTCAAAAGTGCCCTAAAATGAATTTTTCCAGAGAAATGTTTTAAATAAAAGTTGTAGATCTTTGCATATGTAGTTGATATTCAAAGTTTAAAGAAAATTGTCCGAGCATTTTTGAGGAAATTGCAAGAAAGTAAAAAAAATACCAGAAAACGGAAAAATTACATTTAGTAAAATCGCACTTCCGTCAACCGATTTTTTCAAACATGGAATTTCAACAACACCATTTTTTCTAATTAATATTGTTTAGATGAAGAATTGTATAGTAAACTGAAATACAACTTTAGAGAACAATCCCCCCCTAAAAGGCCCTTGAATGCACCTTCCCGGAGAAATTTTCAAATAAAAATTGTAGATCTTTGTTAGTGTAGTTGATATATCAAAGTTGAAAGAAAATCGTTGGAGCCATTTTTGAGAAAACTGCAAAAAGAGAAAAAAAACAATTGTAAAGTGGTACTTCCGGTCGAGGAATTTCGACCGCTTGCATACTGTCGATCCCATAGTGATACAAACGGAATATCAAGTTTCAACTTTCTGCGATTTTTCGTTTTTGAGCTATACTGTTCACATACATACACCACACACACACACACACACACACACACACACAGCACACAGACCATTTGCTAAAAACCACTTTGTTGGACTCAGAGGACCTCAAAACGGATATTTCCGGTGAAAACGACTACAATACTTCCGTGGCACGATTACAATACTTCCTCTTACTGGGAGTAAGAGAAAGTAAAAATGGTACTTTGCAATACTTCCTAATACAAGTAGTAAGAGAAAGTAACAAACAGTTTATGAGAAACTCTTATCCAAACATCAAAATAAATTTTAATACAACTATTTATTCGTATCCGATAATTTTTATTTACTTGGTGTTTCATTAACAATATCTCCATTGTAATTATCGTTTCCTTTCTCCATTCTCTCACGACTTGATTTAATTTAATCTAAAACAGAAAGTTTATCAATTGCCTTGTTATGAGTGATTATGTGAATGAAGTTTGATGGCGTAAAAAAAAAAAAAAATTAGTGAATGAACGGATGTAATAAAATTTAATCATAATGGCATGTCTAAAGGATTAGAAATTATTATTGCTTAGATAATTTACTGTCACGCATTATGTAAAATTCTAAGTATTTTTTAAGATTATCATTGATTAATGAAAGGTCGCAATAGAATCATTGGTAAGATTTTGAATTATATATTTATTGACAGTTTTCAATTATTCAATTAGTATAAAAGTTAATTAAAATAATGTTTAAACTATCGATTGTTTCTAAAAAATAATTTTACTTTCTCTTACTCCTAGTAAGAGGAAGTTTTGCGAACTTGCCAGATTTTCGAAATTGAGTTTCGGTAATACATGTTTTAAGGATCCCTTGAACGCGAAAAAAATGGTTTTTCAGTTTTTCGTAATTGTTTCGAAAACTGTTCCAAAAAGGTTTTCTTTAAACTTCGTATACTATCTCCAAAAATGAATACCTATATCAAACTGATTTTTTGGGTACAGTAGCATTATACATCCTCTATAGTATCAATTCGGTATAATATATGGTTTTACAACCTACATAATATTAATGCACATTGGAAGCATTGATAGAATTCCAAATTTCTAGAAAATAGACTTTATAGAATAGGTTTTTGAGTTTTTTGGAATTTTTTTTGTAAACGAAGATTTCCTTTAAACAAACTTCACAGATGCTAAAACTTCACAGATAAAATTGTATTACTTTTATTTTTCAAAAAAAAAATATTTTGGATAGCTGTACGGAATTTGTGACGTTAAATTCAAATTTTAAATGCAGTTGGTTCAATATTAGCAGAGCGCTCTACAGGGCCATAATATAACATCACCACTGCCACCTCTATATTTATGTCAGAACAAATATGTAAAATCTGACTACAGAAAACAACAGATGTTTTTATTGAGTAACAACTAATTTAGTTGAGTTTTCGGCATGCCTCCTTGATGAATACTCCAGCTAATTTACTTTACTCTGTCTTGTTAAGAGAGGTGACTGATTAGCCTGACTTTATTTTGAATAAATTTCCTTGCTAGCTTAGATCCTTCTAGATCTGCTACGCCCAGATTCTTGGAAGTTAGTTTTGTAATTAGTGATTTGAATAGGATTTTTAATTGGCATCAAATATAGTTTATAAGTTATCTAGGATTTTCATTTAAGAAAAAACAGGGGTATAAATTCATACGCTTTCTCTAATAGCAGTTACAACAGTAAGTACTGACAAACTTGAATCAAATTTGATTGTTTACAGCAAGTTTATTTGCGTTTAACTTGTTTGTACAATGCCCTTGAAGGGCCAAGACTTACCGGACGGCGATTTTGATTTGGGGTCGTGTAGTAGGCACGCCTTGGTTCTTATCTCGTTTATTTCTGGTCTTCGCCCGGTCAAAATTGCCTCCGGAGCAAAACTGAACCGTGAATTCTCGCAACAAAGCAAATGCGCTAGCCACAAGACCACGTGTGAAGGCCATTAAAATTTTACAAACTGTAGGTGGCAAATAAATATATACTTTTTATACGGTTTTTTGTTTTTAACAAGTAGCAGATACCTGAGTATTACTTGATTCTAGTCCAACCAATAGCCTCTGTATCAATCGCCTACAAAACTTAAAATCTTATTTGTCAGATTCCTCATATCTCCCACAATTGTTTTTTTAAATCCCACTAGAGGGCAATACCGGAGCCTGTGCTCATCCCTGTCCGTACACAGTACAATCAACATATAGTATCTGCTAAATCCATAGACGTGTGGGCAAATAATTTATATCCAGCAAAAATCCTAGTCTATAAACTATTGAAATCAGCTACATACAATATTTACATTTCCTAAACTATTTACAAAACAACCTGTTTCTCTGTACTCGATATTCCACGGGAGCCTCAATTAAACTAACCTATTATACGAGTAAATTAATCCTAAACCCTAACCTTACGCATTCATAACAGATACACAACAATAAATAAATACATAATCAACCACTACCGCCTATACTCTACCCAACTATTGTTAATCCTTCTAGATAATGCCGTGACGCAATCTTACTGTAAACTTCATAAGCAAACTTATTTTCCAATAACAGACCAAGATTTTCAGTGTTTATGCCCATATGAAAGCCAATCTTTAGACCCACATATGCCCTCGTAAGTCTTCGTATAAATGGCAGTTAAAGATTATATATTTCGCGGACTCACGCTCTCCACAGTGACACCGAATATCATTCACAAGCCCCATATCATACCACTTTCCATTTAAAAGACCATGCCCTGTCACCAATCGCGGCTACAGCGTAAGAGAACTCCCACAATACCATCAGTTTTTCTGGAAAAAATGTTTTCAAACTAAAAATAAGAATAAGAGGTTTATTTTATGTGCAATTAGCATAACAGTTGGGAAAATGTTTGACCTGTTTGTTCGGGAAAATCATAAACAATTCAGAAACCTGTTTCCGTTAAACCAATTTTCTATGAATTTGAAATTCTAATCCATGCATGTTCCAAAAATGTTAGAATCCCAAAAATGAATTTTCTTGCAACTAAAAATGTAATTGGCCTTTGTGTGTGTGTGTGTGTGTGTGTGTGTGTAGTTACTATGCAAAGTTTGAAGAAAATTGCTGATGCCGTTTTGATAAAACGCGAAAATCTCAAGAAAAAAAAAACGTTCAAAAAAATTGCCGTACTGATTGATCTAAACCTTCATAGTATTGAATCCCATCGTGATATACCTAAAAGGAATATAATTATTATTCTCACACACACACACACACACACAGATTTTTGCACTTACAAAACATGAATTTCCGGGGAAAACTCAATTCCAAAATCTTGACACGGTTGCAATAATAATAAGAGAAAGTAAAAAAAATGTCTTACTTTACTGTCTGACAAGTAAAGAAAACGGGAGTTATTGTAACCGTGATATAGCCATTAGGTTCGATTAAAACATTTAGGCTAAGTGCCAATAAGTAAACAGAAAAAAATTTGTCAACACACACTAATAGAATGGTGTTCAGAAACTGTTTACTTTTACAAACAAACTCCTAGCGTTTGACAATTTGACCTTGTCACTTGATTGAATGTAAATTATTGTATGTATTATTTGATGAAATTTTCACACAGTCCAATTTTTTTTTTCCCAACCTTGAAGAAGGAGAGAGAAATGAATCAAATCAATTGTAGCATAAAATATTTTATTCTGAGAAAACTTAATTTTTTTGTGTTTTTTTTTTTTTTTAAATCGACTTCTTTGCCATTCTAACTTTTTAAGTGAAGGTGACCCTGAATTTTCATTTCACCACTCAGGAATATGTGTATAATTTTTCCGAATTAACCCAAGAAAAGTGTAAATTAATAATTAACACCACAACTTTCATATGAATATTTTATTGATTGCAAGGTTGCAATGAAAAAAGAAAAAAAAAAACCTTGAACTATGACTTAATCTGTTGATGACATCATCAACGTAATCTTTATATACAAGGTATACCACGCGATCTTTTTTTCTAGAGTTTGCCTGCCATTGAACACTACCATCTTATTACTTGATTCTCAAGAGAGTAAATTACTTCGCTTCCAGTGTCAACCTCTACTTAAAAAAAGTCTTTTCAGTTATAAGTGGCTACTATCCCCCTTCCAAGGATAATAAATTCCACTACAGGTCAAAAAAATGCTCTTCTCTCCCACTTTAAGGGCAATAAAGTATTATTTATAGACCCTAGAAAAGAAATATGGTACCCACACTGCTTGAACAGTCTACTATTTACTATAATTGTATAATATACATTAAGCAGCAAATCAGCTGATTGCTGTAGCACCTTAAAGAGCTTAAAAGTTCAATTATGGACTTGCAAGAAAATGTATAGCCAAAAAGCAACGCTTACTTCAAAGAAAGAGATCAAATTTTTTACTGTTCATTTTTGAGAAACTGATGAAACAGTTTTCATAATGGACTAGAAATAAGGTTCAAAAATCTGTTGCAACATCTTCACCTACCTTTTTATACTGCACTTCTCAAAGTTCTAATGGAACAGTTTTATTCATTCAGCAAACAACTTATTTGTCCTTCATTATAAAAATGCTGAAACCGCCCGCACACAGTATAATTAAAATGGGTAAAGGTATGCGTATTGCACAATTTGCTTTTTAATTAAATTAATATTTAAAATAGAAAAAAATTGTATGAATTTTAAAACAATTGAATACATATTGTTGGGTTCGCAATGCTGGATAATATCACGATTTTATCCCATCGTAGAATGCTTGAATGTTTTGGTTATTTGCGCCTCTTTAACTACTCCCCCCCTCTTCAACCATGCAGCATTATTCAATTAAACCATTGATCTCAGCTTGGAAAACACTGGTCATGCTCCCCAAAAATCACAGATCTTTCATTGTTCATCCCTTGCAGCCGCCACACGTTCCCACTCTACACAGAACAGATAGTTCTAAAATATTAATTAATTGACTTTGTTGGAATGGTGTCCAAATCCACAGCCCTTCCATCATGATAATGTCTCCTTATCTACATATTATTGTAAAGTAAAACTCTATGCATAAAAAAATTCTGTAAAATATTCGATAAACCACTTTTATCCCAATAAATCTTACTTAAGTACATTATAAATGAGTTGATGTAGTAGTAAATTCTTGTTATGTCCACCCCCCCCCCCCCCAAGGATTTGAACAGGAACTTGTGTGTGGCTTAAGTCACTTTTAGTGGGTGTACTGGACCACCTTTTTTGTTCCTTTATTTAAATAACTATATATATATTTTTATGTGGTAACTGTAGTTCCTTTTCTGTTCTTTTTTTATATGAATATTTATCACCTAATTTATTTTCGTCTTCATTTCACTATATAATAAACACGAATACATTTGCTGTTGTAGGAGATAGAATATTTTTGTATGGAGCTATGTTTTGTATTCTTGCAGTCTTTCTACTACATTATAAAGTTTATAAACTTCGAAGAGAGTAGTAATATTATTATCTCAGCGATGAAAACTTGGTAATAACAAGTATGAAGACCAAAACAGTGTCTCATACTGAATATAGAAGGAGATCAAGGTCACATTAGAAGATGTCATTTCTGGTTAAACTAAGAACCCCACCAAACAATCGGAATTGAACCAGAAGATTGTGGTGGAAGTAATTGGGCCATGACCAGAGAAAGACCGCTTTCCAAAAAAGGATGTTTAACGGCACTCTTTTTGAACCTATTCACAAGATGGCTGGATGCGTCAAGGAGATTCTAACGAAATTAGAACTGCGAAGCTAGTGCACCAAGGCTGGCGATTGGAGATGATTGATTTAATAAAATTGAAAGAAGGAGAAAACAAAAAAAAAAACTAGGCAAATATCTCTGTAATTGCTGTTTGCTTCATTTTTGTGTTCATCCATCAGATTCGAGAGTTCGCTCTTAAAAAAAAAAATTCCAAGTCGAAAAATTAAAGGAGGCACAATTTGACATACCGTCCACAGATATCATCACCATGGTTTCCACAAATTGCGTTAGGCAGAATGCTATCACATTGATTTTTTTTCTTTTTCAACACACATGTGGCTTATCACTTTTATTGGAAACATTATTCTCGATAAACGGATTTTTGGATGTTTTGGAATAGGCTGATGAAAGGGTGTAAAGTAAAGTCGCGCTTCCGACAGTTGAGGAATTTCGGCAGACGATCCACTGTCCGATCCCATGAAGACACCTAAACGGAATACCAATAACTTTCTACGATGTTTCTTTTTTGAGCTATGCTGTTCGCATACATACTTACATACAAAAAAACACACAGACCATTTTCTAAAAACTAGCTTTTTGGACTTAAGGGATCTCAAAACGGATATTTCCGGTGAAAACGTGATATCGAAAATTTGACACGATTATAATACTTCCTCTTACTAGGAGTAAGAGAAAATAAAAAGTCATATTGAATGTTTCATATCAAAGTTTTACTTTTTTCCATTGATGGCTTGATGTAAATAGCTATCATACACATTCCGTTTATCCAATAATTCATTCAGAAATAACTTGAATCTCTTTTTTCTCTAGACATACAGATGTCGCTCTATAATATGTGGAGCCATTAATTATTCTTGCCAGTAATGTAACACTAGTTGGTATTCAGGAACTTGCAACTTTCATCGTTTATTTAAAAATCTACATACTTGGTTATTTCTTGTTCATCCTTGAAATTAAGTGCATTTTATTTCTTGCAGGATGTTATTATTGAAAAAGAACTCTCCCGCGCAGAATGGATATATAAGTGAAAAGAAATTCCTTTAGTTATTTCAGTAACGGTATGTTTATAGAAATCATTGTAATTAATCAGGTCTACTCTGGTGATGGATGAGGATCTAGTATAGTCTAGAATAGTCTTGATATCTATTAACAAAATGTGAAATCTATCGATAATGCAGCGAATTATCTACTGACCAATAAATATCCTTTAATGGTGATAAATTAGTAGAATTCTTTAAAAGATATGGTAATATAACATAAACCTTATGGCAGCTGAGTTCGAAAATTGAAATTGGTAGTTCATTTGCTCCTTATAATCTAGACTGTAGGGACATCCGGTTCTCACGGTTTATCTGTTTATTTACTTTTTTTTTCAACGCGGATCTTAAAACAGATGTACATTAATCTAGTGAAATAAAAATTATATCAGTCGCAAATAATAATTATTATTATTATTAATTTGAGCATATTCCATAGTACTTCCAACGAGACTGTTGTTTATAAAATACAAGTACTTAATAATTAATGGATTATTTATTAATTTAATTTACATTTTCCTCCTAAAAAAATGTTTGCACGAAACACTCACACGACTTTTCTATAACTCCTGTTAATATAATTATATATAAAATGACAAGTTTTCTCCAAACTTCAAATTTTGCTGATTTGTCGTAATATAAATTGGTGATGTGATAAGTACCAACTTACTAACCCAACCAGGTAGGGAAGTGAAAAGCGCGTCTACAACATAGAACCAACCCCATAATATATTTGAAATTTATTACAAAAAGAAAAACTTTAATAACAGAATGGGGTACAAACATTTTAACATTTTGCATATTAGAAGTTTCGGTGTGCCGAGGTATATGATTAACTTGAAATGGATATTAATATTCCTAATTTTAATTAAGACGAATAATAATTTATTAAGGGGGGAATTAACCCAATTATTTAATTGTTTACGGCCTCTTATTACTAACTAAAAATATCACTGAACGGATTAAGAAATTCTCCAATAAAGTCAAGAAAAAGTAATTTGGATACATG